>JAOXYM010000012.1:18944059-18963741 GCA_028567055.1 Leptatherina wallacei | reverse complement strand
ATAGAGTAAATTTGTTCAGCACAAAACAGCAGCCAGACAATCATTCTGCTTGCTACAATGCTGGACAAGACAGGTGGGAAAAAAAAAAAAAAAAAACGGTAGTGTTGCATGTTTTCTATCTGACCCGATTAGTTTATTAAAGATAGAATCTGTTGCATTAAACAGGCCAGTGGAAACAATGCTGTGATGACGTGATGAAAATTGAGCTTCCGTCACCAAGGAAACCAGCTCCTGTCACACCAAAACAGGGGTCTCTTTACCATGAAATGGGTGAGTCATGTAGATGATTATTTTCTGTGGAAATACAATCAAATGCATATCTGGTTAGTTTTTAACAGGTAAAAGAGGCACTGCACCTGCATCGCATGTGAATGTCTACATTTAATTCCTTTGATGCATGTGCATGAGAAATGCTGTCGCAATTACATTTTCCTCTACAATATGTCAAACTCACATTCTGCTTTACTTCTCTGTTCTGTAGAAAGAAGGGATCTTATCTGGCAAACTGATTTACTCTCTGTCTTCTGTTTCTTTTTGTCCTTTTCACTTTTCCCAATGTCTCAAATCTATCATTGTGGCATTTACTGTTCTGTCCTTCCTTATTCCTTTTTGTGATGATTCATTAATATTATTCATAAACTAATTAATTAATTTTATTTATAATATTATTATTTATAAACTTTCATTTTAATGGTTGAAATATCCTCATCATTGAGTGAACCTTTTGATTTTCTTTTCTCATACAATAAACACACACAAACCCTAACTGATTTTTGCCATGACCATCAATACACATCCATCTACCCCACCTTTTCCTTCTTGCCAACTTCTCATGGTTTCTTAACCCTCTCCTGGCAGCCCCTCTTGCCACACCCTCCTGTGAGGGTCTTCTGCTGCAGGATAACGCTGTGTCCGCTGAGATTCGTGCTCTGCTCTCTTCCTATTACAACGACAGGTGAAGTAGCAGGTGTAGGGCTTCATGTAGATTATGTTGCAGTTGCTGGATCAATTTAGAAAAATAAGGACCTGCTTCAGCTTAATAGCAAGAGGCTGCTGCTAAATATTACTAGACTGGGTCTGTTTTATTATGATAAGCAAGCAAAATAAAGACCAATGCTGATAGAAAGATTGGTAATTGATATAAGACGCTAAAATGTTTTCGAGTAACTCTGCATGAACAATGCATGACTTGAAATAAAACCCCAAAAAGCTTATTTTTCTAATCAAAAACATCTAATTGCTTACTATGATAACTGCAAAAAGATACATTTTTAAATGCCATGTTGCTGTTTCAGTTTCAACTTTAAATTTTACAAATTGCAACATGTTTATACACCAAACAGAATCCATATGTAAGTAGACTTAAGAGTAGATTTTGCAATAAACTTGTCGTTACCTTAGAAATATTCTAAATGTTCCTATATCTATATTATTTATTTTCAAAAAGTTAAAATCCTTTGCTGATCTCGTCTGAAGCCTACTCTCCACAAGCATAAGAGTGACTTTGCTGCTTCTATCTTGCAGTTATTGAGTCATCAGATGACCTCAGCAGCACTGTGTCGGACATCTTGGCTCGAAGGATGCAGGAGCTGGAACTCCGCAGCCAGCTGGGCACATCTCCCACCTGGACGTCTATGTTTGAGGAGAACAGCACAAAAAGCACTGGCTTCCGTCATCAATGCACTTCTCGCCTGTCTGGCCACAGCCCCTGCATTCCACATCGACTGCCCCGGAGCCCTGTGAGCCCTCACCGCTGCCCGCAGCTGGGTCTGCTGTCCTCAGATGCAAGTTTAACATCAGACAGCGACAGCCATTGTAGCACCAGCCCCTGTTCTCACCACCACGGCTGGCCCGAGCCTTCCTCAAACTTCTGTCTTTTGTCATCTTCCCCCTCTCGTCTGAGGCCACGGACTCTTTCATTGGACGCTAAGCTCAGCACCCTTCGAGGGAGGGGGTACGGAGGAGGAGGGACGTTCCAGTGCCCATGCCAGCCTCCTCCCTCATCGCTGCTCGCTCCTCTCCCCATGTCCTCTCGTTCACCTCGGTCACAGCACAGCACACAGACTACACTCTCCTGCTCCAGCTCCACCTCAAGCAATAGCTCCAGCAACAGCGAGGGCAGCCACAGCCCCGAATCATCTGAGGGAGTTCCCTTTTCGAGGCCATCCCCAGCTCGGCGCAGCCTAAGGAACCTCAGGGCCAGACTCGACCCCCGTAACTGGCTCCAAAGTCAGGTGTGAACTCGTTTCCTGACAGACTTGAAGGCAGCAGTGCTCATTAAACCATGGTTTAACTGGCTTAACATGTCAACTAAATTCAGGCAAACTGCTTGGCCACCTGAGCAGGATTCCTTTAGCATACTTTGTCAGAGGATGGATCGTGAAAGACCCTCCTGGGTCAAACTGAATGTCTTCTAACAAAAAAAGACTGTTGACAATCACTGCAGGGATTATTGGGTTTCCACAGTCATGAAAATGGGAGGTACTCTGCTTGCTTTGAGAAATGATGGTCCTGCTGCTTTGGAGAAAGTACTGATAAAAAATAAGGACTGGCTTGGATATGCAACACACTATATTTACTGTCTTTTTTTTTAAATCTAACTGTAAAACTGGAAATGGTTTGAGTTTGCCCTCCGCATCAGAAATCCTAGCCACTCAGCGTTTCAAGAAGAGAGTGTCATCTCTCTCTGTACACCGGCTTTATTTTGACCCGTTGTTGATATAAAGGTTTGTAGTGTTTACCACCAGTGAGCATGAAGCAAAATAAGCATACAGTATAATAGATCAAAGGATTTCTGATGATAGAAACTCTTACACGTCGAGGAAAGGGTTGGTGTTTATTGCCTGTACTGTGATATCTGCTTCTATTTACTTATTCATTATTTACATACAACATGTTTTATGATAAAATGACCATGCACCATTTTGTTTTAATGCATAATTTGACTTAAAGTTAAAATTTTAGAGTACTTGAGATCAAAGCTCAGCCTAATGCAAACACTCTACTTACTGATCTGGTTATTACTGTGGTCTCTTCAGGGTTAAACATCCATATTTTCATTCTACACATTTATTTACCCATATTTGACAAGCTGCCATCGGAATCAAGTAGTAAATCCTTCCACGCAAACAAATCTTAAGTATTATTGAAAACCCAAACCATAGATTTAATATCTGCTTCACTGCAGTATTGTGGGTCGTCAGTGGAAAGGTATTCCTACCTGCGAGAAGCCCGACAACAAGCAAAACATCCATTACTCTATTAGTATGAATACAGAAACAAAACTTGGAAACTGTTTTATGTTGGCTGTGTTTCAGAAATGCATCTTTCCTTTTTTTCCCCCACTGGACTGTGAAGTTGTTCCCGTCCTGGAAGTCATGTCAACCATTTTTACCAGATTTGTCTCATGCTTGAAAAACAGCATTTGTTACTGTAAATCAGTTTTTATAAGTTAACAGATAAACCTCTCATTGTCTTTTGTTACATTATTGATTTTATAAATGCAGCTGTATTGAACCGTGATTATCCTAATAACAGAACATGTGCAAATATTTAACTGTTAGGAATGAATAACATTGAATGTTATAACCTTGCAAGTTACCCTTTTTAGCAGGCTTCAGTGTTCTGCATGTACACCATCTGAAAAGGGTGAACGTAAAATAAAAAATGTGGAACTCTCATGTTTAAATAATATAACATTAATTATAATAAAGGTTTTATCAACTCACAACTGCCTCATTTCTTTCACATATGTATCCATCTTGTCTACATGAAATGAGAAGATTTAGCAATGAAGATTTATTTTGTCACAAACACTTTTGCATGTAGCAGAACTTTCAATGAGATCAGAAAAGTTTTTTTAAGCAGTTGCTATGAATGAACTACTTCGTGGACTATATTCTTTTGTTATTCTGCTGAGAAACAATCCCTCTGAGGCCCACTAATGTGAATGACTGAAGCCGCAGAAATTTGTGCAGTAAGAAGAAAGGTTGACAGAACAGAGTCTTTATTGTCAGTGTTTTGATAGCAAAGCCGTAAATAAGTCCACAGTATAAAGCACTATCACAAACAAAGGAGGTAGTCATCACTGGGTCTTCACCGAGCATTGTAATATGCATAGAGAAAAGCTATGGCCATATTTACTGTTTCACATGCCTCAGAGGAGAATCCAAAGCTCCCTGTTCTGTTTGTCGTGCACTTATACCATTGTTGTGCTATTATAACTTCACATCTGCATAAAATATAAAACCCATACATATAATCATACTGAGACCAACAGATACATACTCATAATGTAAATAACAGAATAACACTTGTAAATACTTTATATATTATATGCTTTACATGAAGCTGATAATTGACTTATGTAACCCAAAGGGGGCATTTGACACTTAGTTTGGCAATCATATGGATTTTACTGGGTTACATAAATGAATGAACAGCATTACATCAAGTTACAGATAAAAGAGGGGCACCACCCCTAAATTATTTCAGGTCCTCCATATTAAAACATCTTTCTGTGTGTGCTTGTGCTTCCTCCAGCTCCATGAGCCACTCTGATTAGCAGGCACAGCGAGGGTTGGATGCTCGCAGCGCCAACCCGGCCAGAGTTCTCCAAGCAAGTGTGGAAAACTTTGCGGGGCATGTTCCAGCTCTGCTGATGTACGTAGACGCGAGCCGATGGAGCCGCTTAGCTCCGAAAGTGTTGTAGTGCCCTGGGAGTACTTGGTCAACCTGTTGAATTTTATAGGTATTTAATGATTTTAATGATGCACAGTATTTGCTACAGAGCACATTTCACACAGCTTTCCTCTGAGTAAATCTGGGTTATACTTATTTTCTTATGGTAAGGAGCAGAATTCTCCCGAGGCAGTAGATAAATGGCATAAAATCATTTGAATAAAAGAACATTACATTTTTATTCCAAATATTTTGAATTATATTTGGTGTCTTGTGATATCAAATATTAATTCACCTGAAACATAAAAATGAAACTACAGTTCGAGATGAAATTACTGTACTGCCCTCCAGTGTGTTTCAGTATTACCTGTTCGCTGTCCACCAGGCCCACCAGACGCTCACAACTGCTGATGTAATCACTGACCCGGCTATAGGGCAGCCAGTCAATCATGGCGCCATCATACACCACATCTCCACTGAACAGCAACTTATTGTCACGGTCGTGGAGGCAAATGCTTCCCCGAGAGTGACCTGGCATGTGAAGCACTGTCAGCTGTCTGTCGCCTAGGTTAATCACATCACCTAGACAGAAGGAAAAGAAAGTGAGAATAAGTTTTTAAACTCATTCACATGCACAACCGTATCATAGTTGTAGGCTTTGGACTTTATGCAACACATTCCCAGACTTACATCCACATTAAAAATGGCCCTTGTAATTATGCAAGTTGGAACTGCAGTGTTTCTGCATCAATTCAATCAGTTACTTTGATGTGTCACAATTATTGTGTTGAATCAGGAACATTGATTTGACCTAGACCAGGTATGAGTTGCACAGACTGACGAAAGGGTGAAACTGGCACACCAAGCAATAAGATATTCCACCTGCACTGCAGCAGTGGCTCTGACACAGCAAAACAAGTCAGAGTATTGACTTACAGCACAGAAATTACATTCTCCAACAATACAGAAAGGCTAACAGATTACTTTTTGGACCACACAGCAGCCAAAGCTGCTCAGCCCAAATGCAACACTACACAAGCATTTCACAACAACCATCAGAGTAATGAGATGTTCTACTTTAAAATAACCACCAAAATATTTCAAGAACAGAAGGCAATCCATACTCTTAAACAATATGCCCGATTTGTCTAGGATCAAATTAAGTTTCATCATGCTCATTGATTTAGCTCATTACTTGCCGATTATTGATATCTAGTCATGGTAATTGCTTTCTAGGCAGGACAATATCAATCAAAACTTTTCTGACAGGATGATGGGTGATGGTTACATCACTGCTTTATGTTTGTTGCTGCATCATATGATTTGATTTCAATAAGTATGTTGTAAAAGTGTCTCTGCAATGTCTTCTTCCTGCCTTGGAAGTAACAGAAACCATCAAAGTCATGGGCACATTAGCTAAAAATAGAAGAGCTCTGCAGATGGAGAAACAAAACAGCATCTGCCAGTACAAACAAATGCAAATAGTCCCGTTATCACACAAATAATCCCCTTGAAAAACGGCTATATGTGCAATCATAGCCCATCAGATGTTAAGTAGTAAGGTATTCATAACTGTATAATTGCTACACATCTCCTCACCTAAAATGCAAAAGAAACAAAAGTATTATTTGTAGCCAATTATTTCTTCTGGTGCATGGTCCAACTGATTCCATCAGTTGATAGGATTACCCCTGTCTTTTATTTATCTCTACTTATTACACAGGCAATATCTCCATTTGTAGGATTTCTGTGTGGATGTGCTAGTGTGGAAGAGACTTTTGGTTTTCAGCCAATTTCATGGAGCAGTGTAATGACTCGCTGTTGCGTTTAATGTGCAAACTCTAGCAATTCATCCTGGTGCGTCCATAAAATCCATTACAGTAACGATCATAAGGACACTATATGACCTGGTTTTTGATCACAGATTTACAACCCCACAATAAATCATATCTGCAATGGCTGCATCTCCTTACCCTCCTGCAGTATGTGTGTGGGCTGTACAGCCTTGACTTTGTAGTGCCTTGCCCTCCATCCTGGACTGGGAGCCTCGACTATCTCCCTGTCACTGAGCCAGGTGACCGTTTCAAAGTTATCTCCGTTGGCCAGGGCATCGACCTCTGCGCTGTGGACGCCCACCTGTTGGAACTGATGCAGACCCCCCGAGTGGTCGAAGTGGGCGTGGGTGGCGATTGCCAGAAGCGGGTTTTTCCTCTGCGGGTCTTTTCCAAGCAGCCCATTGGCGTCGATGTAGTCAGGAAGGCTCCTCAAGCCCAAACCTGTGTCTATCACCACGTCCTGGTGTGTACCGCGGAGCAACCAGATATTGGCCCGGTTCTCTGACTGGTAGAATCGCTCCTGGATCCAGAAGAGTCCGTCTCCAAGCGATTTGTGAGCGTACCAGTCGGTTGCAGACATCCCAAGTCATGCGCTTGTCGAGGTAAGCTTCAGCGGACTGCGGGAATTGTGCTGTCAGTTTATTTAGCTGAGAGGTGCTAGTAGCCTTGTAGCTAGGTGTAATATGTTTTCATTGAGGCTAATGTGATGCTGGCCGCCGACACACCCTTGTAGGAGGAGAGCAGCCTGATAGGGTTAATCAATGAGTGACGGCTTGTTAAAAACGGCTTATAATTGGCTATTCTTAAACCCCGCCTTTGTTAGCGTCACTTGTAGGCGGAGCCATTTAAAGCCACATTTACGCATGCTGACTCGTTTGGTGTAGCGTATCCACGTTCCCAAGCCGGTGCGGGCAAAGTTCTACAAATAATCATTAGATTTAGTTATATTTTTTTGTGTTTATGGTTTCACGATTTAGTTCACGTTCCGAACGAGTGATAAAACTGGTCAGCTGAATGTTACTGACAAGTACATCTGAAAACATAGAGCTTTAGTAAGCGCTCAATGTCAATGTGTATCCTTGATTTCAGCTTTTAGGATAGTACGTCTCCACATAAGGAGCAATTCACTAACAGTTTTCCAGTGAGTATCAAACGTTAGGGTCTGATTGTTTCTGACGTCCCTATGTCAATGCTGACTAATGCTGCAATATCGGAGAAATCCCAAAGATTAAAGCTGCAGTGGTCAACCGGTCAACACGTGCTTGACAGTGACGCTGACTGAAGACATGTGGACTTTGTGTTGCAGGTACAAGATATACCTGTTGCCATGGCAGGAAGGGGCCGTGGAATAGCTGCATTTACCTTCAACATTGAGGCTCTGGGCATCGGCAGAGGCAGCATGCCAGAAGCCAGGGTGGGGCCCAGCCCGTTGTTTCCAGTAAGTACCACTCACATACACACTCTCACAGAAAGCTCAACGATGATCTCACAGTTCAGTTTACTAAAATCACTTTTAAACTGTCAAAGTGCATACAATTTATACAAGAACAAATCTGTACCTGCACCAGCATAAGTTTAACTTTCAGACAGACAAGTTAAATTTGCCTGCACTTTGAAAAAAAGTGTAGGTTAAAGAAAAGAAATGGAAAATAAACACAACTTATTTTAGGCTGTGTCCTATTCAAAAACTCTCAATAGGTTATTCTTACAAATCAGACAAACTAGTGGATCTGTAAAGTATTCTCTTGATTTTTTTTTGCCAGCAGTTACCTTGCAAATTCCCAAATTGGGTAAGTTATTTACATACCCAGGGCTTCTAGGACCCTACCAGAATTAATTTGCAGCATGTGGATTATGCTCAGATGTTCTGTGTTTATTAACTCAAAATGAGTAGATTCTGTATGATATATGGTATAATGAATAAGATAAATACTTTGTATCTGTTATCTGATTAAGAGTTTGTATATGCCCAACTAAAGAGTACTCTGACATTTGGGATACCAAATTTAGCCTTTGTATTTTAGTAATGGGGTTCATATTTTGAGGCTCAGCTTCTAATTGTTTATATAAATGAAGCTGCATACCTTTCTTGGGAGATTGGATTCCAACTTTGTTTGCAATTAATTAAACTCATAATTAGTTTAGATCAGTCTGGTTTGGTCGTTACTTTCCTGTACAGCTTTTTATTATAACCAATCAATGTTATCAGGCTTAAATTAAAGTTTCTTCTACTTTAAAATACCTTGGTAGCACAGTAAGTGTATGACTTTTCAGTATGTTGCCACATTTCAAAGGCAAACAAATATACCCATTTAAAGAAGCCAAATTTTTTATTTTATTATCAAATTATTTATCCTACTCTAGACTACTGAATTTAAACCAGTTCCATTGAAAGCTGGTGAAGATGAAGAATACATGTTGGCTTTAAAACAGGAGATGAGGGGAACGATGCAACGGCTGCCACATAACATCAAAAGCCAGTCCAACAAAGCAGGTGAGGAACAGAGTGGTGCATTAGAAACCTGACGTCTAATAGAATTGCAATAGCTGGAGAATTTGAGCGGCTGTGAGGGAAGATAATGCAGCTTTTAGGAAGTGAGACATTTAATTAGGGTCATATCTAGGAAAAGGAAAGGAGCACAATCATGGCAGACTATCGAGTTACAGCTGCTGTCTCATCTTGAGACATTAAACTGATTTCTTCAGTCTACCATTACAAGCCTCTCAGAGTTCAGTACAGCTAAACACAATAGACCTATAGCAAGCAGTAGATTTAAAATGTTCAGAAAGCCATACAATTTTTTGTTGTTGTTGTTTTTTAATCATAAAACTAAGTGAGAACAATAATTGCAATGTCTTGGAACCATGGCCATAACAATCATTCATTTATTTTGTGACTGTAGCCTAGTCATAATATAATCCATTAAAGATTATCTATTGCTGTGACTAAGAATACATGGTAGCAATCAGTGGTTTCTTCTGAATATGATGTAACTTCTCTTTGAGGATGTATTAAACAGAGTTCTCTTGTTCATGTTAAACAGAAGTAGAGAAATACACAGAAAGATACCTGAAGCAAAGCAAGGTGGATGATGAGGAATGGACTCCAGGTACCTACAGAAACACATGGAAACTCATGGAAAAAGAGCAAATTTAGGAAGACAAAAAAAAAAAGAGGAAAGTGATGCAGATATTATTATTAATCTTTTTAGACTGGAATCTCTTTCCAAAAGAACTGATGCCCCGAAGTAAAAAGCCTCGAACAAAAACAGGTAAGTCAGAGCCACCATGTATGTGATGAGATTTAATTCGGAGACTCTCAGAGACTCTAAAACAAAATGTTTTACTACAACAGGCACAGAGAAGAAAACTGTGAAGATAACCCGCAAAGCTGCAGTAGACGTTTTGAATAAATTGGATGTAAGATTTTTCCTCAATTGTTTGGTCTGTGTTCAACACCTATGCATTACATTAATAGCTGAATGTGTCTCAATCTTTCTTTCTATCCATCACTCAGTCATGTAGGCTTGGCATCTGCAAATGGAGGTCAAGTGTTCTTACATTAATTGAATGCATGGCCGACATGTGATTAAGATCTCAAAGGTGGTGAAATCCAAGGGTGTAGTATCAATTTGTAGAAAACTTGAAAGGATCTAAAAGCTTTCCATATGTACTGTATATGTAGTAAGCAAAAATATGTCTTAATACGCTTGAAAATGACCTGCATAAATCAGTTAATGTTAATGTGTCAGGAACTGGCCAAGAAAGATGACACAAACCCAGAGAAATCAGATGATGAGACTGAGAAGAAAAAAGAGGATGAGGAAGAAATTGAAGAGGAACAATATGAGGAAGAGGATCTTGAAGAGGTTTGATAACAAATAACCTGAGCTGAATTACTTAACTACTTGTTTCAAAGTCCTGTCATGTAAGAATTAGATTTAATATTGTACTGTTTTCTTTTGTTACTCTGTAGGACAATGACTACATCGACAGCTATTTCGACAACGGTGAAAATTTTGGTGCAGACAGTGACGAGAATATGGATGGTGAAGCAACGTACTGAAGCAAGCACTGCTTGATAATAATGTGAAAATGTTTAGTTATTGAAGATAAGTTGGGAACGATGCTTAGCATAGTGATGCTGTGATTTACTATGTGTAATATAAGTTTTCTTGAAATATAATTGTAAATAAGAAGGGTCTAAATATGTGCAGAATGTACAACAGAAAGTGTACTCAAAATAGATTTATTTTCCACAGGTTGAAAGGCACATACTGACATGTTTTGCCAAAAAATATCAAGTGAACACTGTGATAAAATAAAAGGGCTATACAACAAAGTCTAAAAGTTCATGAGTACTGCATGACTTGGTGTGGGAATACTGCCCACTTCCCATATTCCCAACATCCTCTTTTTTTTGTTATGGAAAAAAAAACATTTTTTCTCAAAAGTCTAGCAACAGAGACAAATTCATGATACTTTAATTGGAAATTTAGTTACATAATTTAACTTAATACTGATAGTGTAAGTAAAGGCTATTTCTCAGACTTGAAATAAATTATAATGCAACAGCGGTAAGCAGTCGTACTTTTACTACATACATGCAAGAGGTAAGTGCCCCCCTACAATCCCTGCATGGTGCAAAAGGAAAAAAAAAAAAGCCTGGATCAAACTGAGTAAAAATTGCTTCATCGCATAGCCTCAGAATTGATGGTTTTCTTTGGACATGCTCACACAACTGAGAGAACATTAGGGTGATAACTCCTTGGAAAATGTTTTTAGCCAACTGAAAGTGCATCAGCATAAAAAACTAAAAACATCACATTGGTTATAATAGACAAGATTGGAAAAAGCATAATGGCACTCAAAACTAATCTTGCTGAAAAATGTGGACCCTCTTTGAGTCTATCAATAATCCCTCTTAAATAGACTAATTATGACACTTCTACTTCTTGTCTTTAACCATTATGTTCCTGTTGCATCCCAGCCCATCAGAATGTATAAAGTTAAGACTACTTGACAATGGGAAAATCCAAAATATTTATTTAGTCCATGTTAAACTTTTCTCTATGGAATATCACAATGGCCTGCTATGTTTTCACAAGTCCTGCATTTTCACTTTCTTCTGTATTGTCCAAACCAGGATTCTGTAGATCTCTATTGATCACCTGTCTGTATCCAGCCCCTGCGTGGTTGTCTTCTTCGACAGGAAGGTCCATATTTTTACCATTTAGCTGTTTATGATGGATGTCTTCATGAGCTTGTGTAGGAACACCATGATGACTGACGTCAGATTTCACAAGAACCTCATAGTACAGAAGATAAAAAACAGGTGTCACAATGCCAACAACCAGCATGATGGCCACAGCTGTCCACCACCTCATGCCCCAGTCTGCTCCATAATACGGGTCCTTTCTCTGTGCTGGTTTATATTCGACTTCTCCTAGCAATGGCTGCTGCTGTAGGGTTAGGGAGGACACAACTTCATTGAGGCTGCTCCGAGATGGTCCTGTTGATTTTACCAGCTGCTGAATGTCCTTGTCCTTCTCCAGGAGAAAGCCTTCCACGCTATCAGCAGAAGAGGAAGACGAGTCTGTGGAGGACTCGGAAGGGAGGGAAATAACAGGGGAGATCTGGGGCACACGTCTAGCCCCTGTGGGGGAGGCAGATTTGAGAGGACCAGTGTTATGAGTCTCTGTGAGGACACTGAAGCGCCTCACAGGAATCTTAACGGAACGCAGAGCAAAGAAGTCCTGTTCTGTCAAGAGGTTGTTGGCACGCTTAATGTCAGCCACCTACAAATCACAAAGAAGAATGAATCATTTCAAACCAGCTTACAAACAGTGGGGATTCAGAAAAGACTTTAAAAAAAACAAAGCAATAAAAAAGGACAATATGCTCAAAGCATGGTTTGACCCTTCATACTTCCACATCCACGGAAGCATGTGTTAAAAATGCCCAACATTTGTTCTGGACCTTCTGCTGAGAATTCCCACCCAGGGCCCTAGTAAAATCTGCAGCATCAATAGTGAAAGCTTATGAACGTTTCAGATATTAAAAGAGCATTTGCTGTATGGATGAGCATGTGTGTTTGCTGGTGAGTTTGTTCTTTTTGCCACTTTTCACACACTCCCTGCTATTATGGATACGTGAAGATATGTTCAATAGTCATAACACAATAAGGAACTTTATGTGCAATTCTAAATGTGTTGTAAAGAAAAACAACAATTTCCATTACTTAATTTCTGTATCAGGTACCATCTCCTCCTGTGCATTCTCCCAGCTTCCCTCTCTAGCTCGCACACTCTGTTGTGCTTGCGAGAACAGCAACTCCGGAACAAGACCGGATCAAACTGTCCAATTTTACTCCTGAAAGTCTGATTGGGGTCGGTGTGGGAAAATGGCTTTAGTCTATTTTAGTTATTAGTTTTATTAGGCACCACTATGAGGATGCACTAATCCCAGCTACAATGAGGACACACCAGTGGATCACAATGAAAATGCACACACACACTTATTAATGAAAATGAGTCAAACTGATTTACGTCCAGTGGTAGCATGCAGTGTAAATAAGGCTACGGTCAACTTTTTAAAAGATCTCTAGAAATCGGTCTTCAACAGAACGTGCAAAGAGAAGCAATTCTCATTTTACTCAGGTTTTTGATGTTCAGTATAACTTACACCAAGCATAATGTGCCATTACTCTTTGCTGTACATTTAAACTTTGATTAGACACGTGAAGAGTAAAGATATTCTATAATCAACATGCAACTTTAATAATGCCATATATTGTTTTGCTTTATCAATTTGATCAGCAAAATGGTGAAAGCAAAAATGTAAAAAGCGGTTTGTTGCCCCAAATCTATAAAGTCAAACCATGTTTGAGTATGTTAAGAGGAATAAAATGGTTGCATAAAAACAAAAATCTGGATTTCAGTGAGTGCTTCTCAAGAGGAGCAAAGACAGGTGGAGATGGATGTAAAACGTACTGAGCAGTGATACTGCAAGGCAATGCTGTTGAGGGTGTCCCCTTCCTGGATATCTCGGGTAAGGTAGATAATATCATCCAATCTCTCTCTGGAGGTGCTCCTCTTTAGCCTCTCTCTACCACGTGGCCGAGGCCCAAAGCTTTCTCCATCCTCCTCGGACAGGTCATTCTCTGAGCCATTGTTTCCAAATAAGTATACATGACCACCGTTGGCAGGCTGCACCATAGTGCCTGACTGGAACCCATAGTGCTGGCTTCTGTTGGACATTTTTCTTCACTGCCTTGGGAAAAAAAGCACACAAATGCTTGAGTACCAAATCATTGAGTTTTACAGCATAAACTTTAGAATACCTGCAAGGTTGCTTAAGTCCATGTTGCCTTTTACCTATTGAAATATTCATGTGTATGCATATATAATGTGTGTAAGAATGAGTATATGTCTATATGTGCGTATGTTGTAGTGGCATTATATTTAAGCTTGAGGCAATGGAGCAAAAAGTTAATTGACTGGGCTTGTTGGGATGCAAATTGTGTTGATGCAGAAAGAGGGTGAGAATAAATAAGTTTGGACTTATTCCCATTCCTTTTTGGATATGAAATTAAAATAATTGGTTTCCTTTATTTGCTTATGTCTGTATATGGTAGAGTATCCACCTACTTTTCTTTTGCTTGTTTTTTTCTTGAGATGTTCTAAATAAACCATTGACCAACTAGTGCAAGAGAAACTTTGACAGATGGCACCTTAACACCATATCTGCGGGTGACTTTCATGTCACTAGTTTTAAAAGTGAGGAGCAAACATTTAAGTGAATATCCTTACTGAGATTCCTTACTTAGTACAGTACCATATCTCTAGTATAATGTCTGATGTAAGCACCTGAGATTCATTACTTAGTACAGTAGTATAATGTCTGATGTAAGCACCCTTTAAATACAGTTAAAATTATCAGTTTATCAAGGGGAGGGGGGGGGCAATAAATGCTGATCATAATTTCATTACACAATTAAGGACTTAAACATTTATCCCAAAAAAACTAACACCAGTGCAGATAGCAAGAAAGTTAACTTATATGAATAAATTATACGTTTCGGACAGCTATACTAAGATCTTCAGCACAAATAAAAACAGCTTGGGATTTCAAGCTGAAAAAGATAAGTCAGACAAGACAGATAAGATATGAAAAACCCTGTTTATTCAATATCACTTCCCTACCCTTCAGTCTGCAGTGCCACGAACGTTAATGCGATATCTCATCAGATAAGGTTACCTGACCTTTCCCTTATTACAGCAACTGGCTGTACTGTTCAAGTATATGCCAAAAACCAAATGTCCTGGCCTATAAAGACATACGTTGTTACGATAGTTACATATAACTAATCGGAATTTACCTGAAACACGCCAGTAACCATTTCCCTTTTAAGCACACATGGACGTAATTAATACTGGCGTTAAAGTGTTATGGTGTACATAATTTCAGCTATCTGCTGTACAACGAAACAGTTGACAGTCTCTAATCTTATGCGACTTCAGTCGTTTATTAGACTAACAGAAATTAATACAGAGAAGTACACGCGTCTACTTCTGCCCGACGATTAAATTAGCTGTGAGGTGGATCTTAAACTAGAAGCAAAATATTCATTGGACACTCCTCGGCTAAATTAGCAAACTGAGATCCATCTGCACAGGCTAGGCTAATGCTAACTAGCGTATACATGGGAATCTTTGGCTAACATTTGTAAGCTTTGTTGTGGTCAAATGGACAACAGTCAAGATTGTTTTAAAATAGTTGTCACCAATTGGCATTACCTGAAAAAAGACCACCGTTCAGTCAACTGTCTTCGACGATTTCCATAATTCCTGAGGATTACCTTCGGTTTCACCTTGTCGTTCGTTCGTTTGTTATCTTATGGAACGGCTAGCCTGTTCCACTGCTCCAGCCACGTCAACAGAATATTTACGTAATGACGTTATCATAGACGGGCCACATCGCAGCACGTCAGTTTTTACCGCAAGGTGGCGCCAGAAATTAAGTCAGTTTGCAAAGATCCCAAGCTTTGAACTAAGCGGGAGAGTAAGATTTAATAAAAGTTATCTCACTCTGTATTTGTATATGCAACTATAATTAATTTGACCAGGTCCAGCTAACTGTCCTTTTGGAGGGAAAATAAAAAATAAAAAACGACCTGGATTGTAAAATGGTGGCTGTGAGTGAGGGTTATACAGGGTGATCTCAATCGGTCAGGTTTTTGTTGCAAACATTTAGCAGAAAGCGCTTGTGTAGGCTACATCTCTTTGGATCAGTTGAACAGTTTAGTCAGATTTCAAATAATTAAAATTCAGTTTGCAAAGTTTATGGAAAACAACAACAACCCTTCTGGACAGCATCGTGAAGAGCGGCATCTTTAGCTATGCCTGGTGGGCTCACGGGGTGGAGCTGTCCGCCAGCACAAGGCGCACCATGCTGTGCACCCTTAAGAGACAAATGGGATTAAAACATCTTGTCCCATTAGGCAGCGACCGAGAGACAAGCTTGAGTGTCTGAGTAGCTGCAAACTAATCTTTCTATTGGGACAGTGAGCAGTGCTCATACAGTAGCAGGAGCTCCCACATGGCCACAGGACCCCGGAGTTGTGATTAGCAAAGAGAGGGTCTGAAACATAGCGGAGGGAACCGCTGCGTTTTGATTATTTCAACCGGCTTGAGTCCCGTTAGGTGACAGACGCGCTTCATCTCATGCTGTTCTCCGAAAGCTGTGGATATTTGTTTCAGTAGCTCTATATTCAATATGATGCAGTTATTATCTGCTTTTGTTTGAGAACAGTTGGAGCTGACGACCATATCGTTCACCAATGTTGTCTTCAGCATTAAAGATAATATAGTAAATTATCTTGGACTGAGAGGCCAAGCAAGGTGTCAGGTAAGGTCACATGATTTATGTTATGGCTCTCTTTCTCGATGTTTATGTCTTTCGTTGTAGCTATGAGCTAATAAGAATGTGTGGCCAGCAAAACTTTGAGGGATTAATTAAGCAGAAAAACTTGAGGATACATGCGATCACATGGCTTTGTGTAACAACGTTGCGGTTTATTGAGGATACATACATGTTAGATTTATTTTAAATCAAGTTTGAAAAGATCACTGACAGATATTACCAGTGATAGATTAATAGGACATAGCATAAAGGAAACAAATGAGTAGCGATACTCCTCATCAATTATGCCAGACAGCTCAAGCAGACGTATTGTGTAAGACTATAAGAAAACGATTAAAAGTGGTTGGCCACTGCTAATTTCTTTTTGCGCTGTGCCAGAAATACCCCCTTGGAGCAGCTAATAAAATTGAAAAGCCTAAATATTGATTCAGCGCAATCAGTAAATGAATGGCCGGCCAGCCCATTGAGGACGGAGACAAACGCTTCCATGGTTACATCCAGGATCTCCAGTGTGATTACGACGCTTTGTGTGTGTTTTCTCTCTCCTACTGAAATAAAGCAACTGCCACACATGGCGAGCCGGAGACCCTCTCATAAAGACTCCGCTGACTAATCTATAGGCTTACTCGGGCCATAAGTAATCTTGGCACACTTTGAGTTGCGCACATGTGCAGTATACTGTTAAATAAACGACTGGTGCCTATATAGCTTCATTGTGCTCCTCCTTTTGGAAGTATTTTACGCATATGCACAAGTTCTACAAATTACACCAGTTGATGGTTTGGGTTTTCAATCCTTGAATAATTGAATATGTTCTCCGTATCTCTAATTGATCTGACATGATGTCATCTTACTGCGTCCCTTGCAAATCTCTTTTGTTGCCTCTCCTCTGTGGTGCCTCAGCAGAGTTAATTCCTTTCTCTCACGGGTGGGAGCTCCTTCTGTATCCATTCAGTAGATACACCTGCTCCTCCTCAGCACCAGCGTTTACTGTTAACTGTTTCTGAAATGTATCTTTGCTGACAGGAGGGATATTGTTCAGTCAAGTTGAATCAAGTTTGCTTCTTTGTCTATATTAGCAAAGAAGTATCAAAACTTGGCATGAAATTAACCCTTTTATGTCCTGAGTCCTACAGTGTCTATTACCATCATACCTAACTCACATGTTACACTGAGTTTGTTTTTGCAGCTTTAGAGCCTTTAAAGTCCTCACTTGCTCAGAGCTCAGGTCCTTTGTTTGTCAGTGTTTATGTCATTGCCTGGCAGGGGTCAGCCCCCATTTGCCTGTGTGAGGGGTCTGAATGTGATTCACTGGGCGGAAACTGTTTTACAGCCTGCCTCCCTCTTTTTCTGCCCCCCCTCCCCATGGCTGCACAGTACAAAAGGGGGCTGTGCCATAAACGGAACCTATTCTTTATGAAAGGTGCTGAAGTGTTGCACGCTGCAGACAGGAGGAGATGGATGTTCAATGAGGATGAGAGTCCTTGCATTCTCAGTGTGTGACGTTAGAGGGGAAACCACGGATGAAGGTGCAGCTCTGCAACAGGCTACCTCCCTTGACTGATCTGTGTGCCTTGGGATCCCTGTTGTGGGGCAAAAATTGTAAAGCTGGTCTTTAACTGTTGAATAAGAGAAATTTATAAAGGCGAATTGAAGCTTTATACACACATATTTGTGATCCTTTTCTGATCCCGAATGGTCAGTTCTATTTCTCAGACACATACTGTACTCATTTGAAGCGCACATTAATTTGATATTTTCTAAACAATTGTTTAGTGCTTGCCTTTACATTTTTTATGACATGGGCTGAGAAAACCAGCAGGCCCTTAACTCATATTAGTTATGGTCTGGTTCTCATTTCCACACCTTCAATGAAAGCAAGCATTTATTTCCTCCCCTTTCCATTTTTGCACAAGAACAGTTCACAACCTATTGGTGTAGAATATTCCTGATGTAGACAGCAAATCTTACGCCATGCATGGATCTGATTGGGTGCACTGTATACTCAGTGGGGTCTGTGTTTTAACTATTTTGAGACAGCAAATCAAATTACTAAAGTGTTTCTGGAAGTGACAGATATTTAGCCAGTCATACAATTGGTTCATGCACAGTTTAGCTCTGTAAACTTGCCACAACTTTAGATGTAGTTATTGGATTTAAGCTGTCTTGTGTGTTTCTTGATTCATATTTTTTCCAGCTTGTTAGTATTTGCTGACTTTTCAATGGTTGCCTCTCCATTTTGCGATATTTGGCCATTTCGGGAGAAAACTGCACTGCTGTGAGCAAATAGTGCAATTAGGACTTTTGGTTCTAGGAGGACTCAGTTTCCAGGAAGAAAGAAGTAGATAAATGGCTGAAAATATTAAGCAAGAAAATTGAATTTGAGACAGTTACCTGTCTTTATTTATATGTTTTTTAAAAGCTGACCTTTAAATCTATTCATGTTCCATTTATTGTTGTCTGACATGGGAACAATGCTAATTTATTCCTGTTTTAGTCTGATCTGAGATTGCCAGGTTTAATGTCTGGAAACGCTGCAAAAGCCAACTTCAGATTTAGTAAATGGACAAATTAGAGTCAGAATAACTTTCATATAATAGTCTCTGGGATTTCAATACTTTGTTTCATGCTTATGCACAGGAGACAGTATCATGTTTGAGTTGTTGTTGTTGGAGCAGAGAGATGGTTTCGTGGTGCACTGTCAGCTGTGGCCAACAATCCTGAGGCCTCCTCAGTGACCCCGACCAACCACATATTGTTCCCGGTGAGAAGATTCTACTACAACCACTGCAGTGAACCCTTGACCACGACCTTGCTGTCAACTCTCATAATCAGACGTACATACATCCACCCATGCATGCACCCACCCACCCACACACACACACACACACACACACACACACACACACACACACACACACACAAACACACACGCACGCGCACACACACACACTTATTGTCATACCCTGTTTTCCGTAGAGGCAACACTCATACATCTGCTTAGCGACTCAATTTGAGAATTAAACCTGAACTCTGACCTTTTATTTTGAAGATCTTTAAGGCTCCAGAGAAGTCGGCCCCAGAACCTTTTGCCGCTATAATTATAATGCATAAGCAGTTTTTCTAATAATAGCAAAGAATTGTCAACAAAAACACCACCAGAAATACTAGATAGATAGATAGATAGATAGATAGATAGATAGATAGATAGATAGATAGATAGATAGATAGATAGATAGATAG
>JAOXYM010000012.1:18920836-18943213 GCA_028567055.1 Leptatherina wallacei | reverse complement strand
GGTGCCAAGATTTAAATGATATATCAGAGAATTGTTTAAGATTGGGAATAAAGTGCATAATATGTCTCCTTTAACAAGCAGCATATTTAAATATAGTTTAAAATATTGTGTAAGCCTCTGTTTTTACTAGACTCTGTATGAATTAAATTATATCTTCAAACTGAATTCCCATTTTAATCCAGTCCTATTTTATTTGTAAAAAACTTTAAAAACAACACTGTTGACCATAGTGTTGTTGTTTTTTTAAAGTGCTTTACAAATAAAATTGGACTGGATTGGAAATTCAGTTTTAAGATGTGTTTCAAGTCTTTTTAAGTCACAGATCACTGAATAATGTGTATATTCCACAGCTTTATTTAGTAAATAAAGATATATGAGTATATATTTGGTTGTTCTTCATTCATGTAAAGTTTTGAATGTGCAGACACTCACATAGGTGCTTCTGTCTGGCCATAAATCCCCAGGAGTTGTACCCCGCCATCCCATGGGGCTGCTTCCTGTCCATCTTTAGACAGGTCAACTTGAGCGGGTCACACTTTGTGTTCAGCTGAAAAGGACTTCATGGATATCTATCCTTATATTGTTGCTTCTTCATTATGCTTCTCCTCATTATGGTTTGTTTTTGTGTTAGATGGAGGAAAAGAATAAACTACAGGAAAGAAGTGCTAAATTTAATTGAAACAAATCTATTGATTTAGGTTATCAATTTTTCGCAACCACTACTCCCTCCATTATCCTTTATCTTTATTCATCCACACATTCATTTTATGATCACGCATACCCAACTCATACCCACACCTTGCTCATATGCCCCACTTTCTTGCCCTAACTTCTTTCATTGTACTGCTGATGGTCTCCCAGAAGAATTCCTCTGGCAGCATAGAGTGATGGATTAGCGGAGTCTGAGCAGGGTGTGTGTTGTTGTAAAATACTAATAAATGAAGGAACAAACAAACAAATAAATAAATAAATAAATAAATAAGTAAAGCGTGTCTAATAATTGGCATAACTTGGCGATAAAACCCCCTGCCAGTTTCTGTGTATAATGTTTTAGATCTGATGGAAATGACGATGCTTTAAAAGCTGGTATGTCTGCAACATATATTTTGCCTCTTTGAACAGCTTTATCTATTTTTCTTTCTTCAGGGAGAATTTGCTGTGGCAAAAGATTGTTTTTCCTGCTTGACTGGCAGTGTTCATTTGGTGAAAAGATCTATATAAATATAAATAGGTCTGCAAAGGGAAGTACATTGATTTATAGCACAACTAAATGAGTATAGCTGCATTTTCAGAGTCCTAGCCTCTTAAATGTAGTCTGTGAAAGCCTCACAAAGAGAGATACATCTAAGGAAGAACCCTTGATAGAAGGATCCTGTAGATCATTATATTGCCTTCACCTAAAGAGAATTATATTGTTTTGGAGATCTGTTTTAGACTGGTCTGCACACTGCTGACCTTAAGTTTTGCTTAGCCATTTATGAATTTTTTCTCAAATCCAAACATTTTCATTCCTATTAATAATTAAAACCCTAAAAGAAAACAGGCCCCAGGTTTAAAAATGAAACTTTCCTTCACTCCTATGAAAGATCCATTTTGATTTTGTTTGTGTATAACAGTACTTATACACATGTCAGTATTAAAAAGTGTATCACTTGGGTCTGAATTAATGATGCCGTAAACTGGACAAGTTTCCCCCCTGCAATTCCAGTTTTTATTGTATGGGAATTTTCACCCTCCTCAAATCTGCCATCTGGCTCTTAGTGTTGCTGCAGAACACTGAAAGAGAGGCTGTCCCACGCCTACTGTACCAAGCATGTGTGTACTGTGCATGTTTCTGTTTGGAAGTGATGGAGTAGAGTGAAGAGAAAAGAATGGAGTCTGAATAGGATGGTTTGGATTCTGTTAGAGAGGAGGCTAGCATGCCAAAAAGTGGGTTCAACAAAGGAATAGAGAACTGTGGCAATGTTAGAAATGCTCACACAACAAAGCCTGCTCTTTAAAATTGCATTCCGATCAGTGAATTGAGAAGTTCTGCTTTTTCTCAAGTGAAAATACACCCACATTTCTGGGTTGCCTCTGTTTTGTGAACTCTTTTGAAATGCAATTAGCATTTCATCCAGACTCAACCAGTTTAATGCAATGAAGTAATACCCTTTCCAATTTGTCTGTGCGGCAATGGAGAGCACAACCTTGTTTAATCCCCTGAGTGTTTCTCTGTCTGCTTCCATCACTGTGTGTCATACAGGCTAATCAGTCAGCCAGTGCTCAAACTGGAAAACATGCACTGGTTCCTGCTCAATTGGAACCACTTTCCTTTTTAATCCCTTCCTTCCCACTGTTTCATAAGAAGAAGAAGGAAAAAAAAAGTCTAGTTTTTAGTTGGGGACGCAAGATGCCATTTTACTCCACTTAAGAGCAGCCGACCACAGCCATGTGGACAATACCTCAGGAAAAACTCTCCCTCTCTGTGTTTATTTTTTCACAGTGAAATGCACACTTGATTGGCAGTCTCTTGCCCCTGAAGAAGAAATGCCTGGTTTGAAAAGTATCATCTGACAATAGCTGGAGGGCTGACCTCATCCATTTTTGTTCTTTAGTGGCGCATTCATTCCGGTTTTCTGGGTGCCCTTGTGTTGAACAGCATAATATGGTTGAAAATAATGGCATCATTATTTAAAATCTTTCTCCCATCCTCTTGTCACAAGGCCAACCTTTGTGTTTTCCCTCTCAAAATAAATTGAATTCTGTTTTGTATTCCCTAAAAATAAACCCAATGAGTAATGAGTTTTTTGTCAGATTTAACGATGTATGCTTTAGCTCTACTTGCTTATTAAGTTTCTTAATTTCTTCTCCTCAAATTATTCTGTATGGTGAGAACATTCACTGATCTAAAAATACCAGGGGCTGAACTACATGTGAAGTGCAATTATGGGCTTGTGAGTTGGCCGGGAATGGCTGCCGCAGCCGTGCTGGGCTGAGAACGGACGGTGGGTGGTTTTAGAGGTAAGACCTGACACACATTGGGCTGGTGGCATCGCTTGGCGTGGAGAAAATCTTAAACAGAAACCAGGTAATAAACAGAGCAGAGGAGGCTCCATAGTTTTGGGGCCAAACACATAGCATGAGACATACAAACTGAGCTAATAAATACAGCAGCCTTATTCTCCTCAAGGACATTAAATGACACAGTAGTATTTGTTTTGTCATTATTAGAGTTCATTTAGTTTTTTTTAAAGCTGCAGTATCAACATATTTCATGTGATTTTTCTGCAGCATATTTTGATTAAACTCTGCATCTGAAAGCTCAAATTGAGCATTTTTTTTATTTTCAGCCTGACCTCCAAATAGAAATTGGGCATCCAACCACAGGGCACTTTCAGTTTCCATTTTTTTTTTTACACACTGAAGGATTAGCCTCCCAATTATCCCCACAATTACACTATTTGTAAAGACTGAAGTTGTCACTTCTTTCTTTACACCTGCCGACCGAACCCTCTTAGTGTTAGTGAGTGCCGTTGCTCCAGTATCTGTAATTCTGTTTTTGTGATTTTTTTTTAATTTTGTGTGCGTGAATGTGTGCCAAGGAGACACAGTGTTCAAGGAGCACTGTTATACTATTTGGTTTTAATGACAGAGTAATTTCTTTTTGTGGCCAGACTGACTCCACATCACCAAATAGAGTTGTAAGATTGATGAATGAGATCCCACTGCGGGCCTCCCAGTGTCAGACAACTTGGAGATCACTGTGTGTGTATATGTGTGTGTAAACATGTGTGCATTTGAGTAACTGCCAGCCATAACCACATACTCTGCACCATGGGCGTCTCAGGATCAGGGAAGCCTCAGGCCAGGGATGCCGCATGGGAAAGCCCTTGATTAAAACCCTGCAGACTGTTAACCCACACACCCTCAACCAAAAAGGAAGTTAGAGTATTGCTTTCCACTTTTAAAGTTTGCATTGCTGACTATTCTCAGTAAAATAACAAGGAAAAGCTAAATCCTTGATTATGGTTAGAGAGGATGGTATTTTGCCTCAAAAAGCTCTCAGTGGCAAAAAGGCATGGCAGTTACTGTATTCAAGAAGTCATAAATTCCAGCCCTCTTTCCTGGTTTAAAGAGTCCAGTTTATGTCACCCATTGCCAAACACTGCAGGCTGTAAGAGTATAGATATGATAATGTTCCCTCATCATGTCAGAGACCCAGCTGCCTGACTTACTGCAGTCAGCACATGGTACATATGAATCTTGTAGTGTCAAGGTTACTACCATCCCCTGACTGTGAAGACCTAAGTCTACTGTGAATTATTGATGCAAAAGATTACGACACAGTGGCCACTGTCAGGAGAAACCCTAGAGGTATCAGCGGCAAGCACTGACCCCAGGAGCAGCCTTGCAACCAGACACCTCATCAGCACCTCTGATAGGGATATCCAGTAGATCAGAGCATTAGGGTGTTGTGTGTATAGTGTGTGTGGTGTGTGAGGGATCTGCTGTAAGGTTTTTTGTAAACCAGTCTCCTAACACCAACATGCAGCTTTCAAAACGGCTGACAGGTGAAAGGGTCAAACTGTATCAGACTTGTCATGGTGTTTTTCATGTTTCAGCTTACCAGGGAAGATATGAGGTGATGCATCACACATATCCTGATAAAGGTGTTTATCTCCAAGAAGAGTGAATTAAGATAAGATAAGAAAGGGGAGAGAATTCAGTGATTACAGAAAGATGCTGAGGAAAGACCTTCAGTAGAATATACTCTAATTGACAAACCACACACACCGTGTGTTGATGTTGTCTGTACTTTGCTCTTTACATTTGATTTGAACAAATACATAGTCGAGCTATGCAACGGGATTGTAATTGTTAAATAACTGAATGTTTAAGAAAAAAGCCAGCTGGAAGAATTATATTTGAAAAATGGGATTTAACTGAAACATTTAAACTCATTAAAAGCTCACTGAGCTAATAATCTGATGGAAAAGAACTGATTTAATAAATATATAGTAACTGTGTGTGAAGAGTGATCTTGTATTGCTTTGTAACCAAAGGTCAGTTTTCATTTGGGTTTAATTTTTCTGTTAAGAGTACATTTAGCAGTGCATCATTGGTCTTCTGTGGATGAATACAAAATTGTGCTTTACATTTTTTGTCAATTCTATATTTGGTAGGTAAAACATGTTTTGTGGACAAAGGTTGTGTTTCAGGAGGTAAATTGATAGTGTTTTGGTTCAGGAAATAGAATGTAATTGAAAAGTTGGTAGTTTGATCCCATCCTTTGAAGACGCCTCTGTAGAGATATATAGTATTTTACTGTTTTATTTGTGTTTAAATGTTTTATATACGTTTTTTCAGTGAATGATTTCTGACTTGTAGTTTAAGGTACTTTGAGTTGCTGATAAGACAAGAAAAGTGTCATAGTAAAGCAGCCTATCTACATTTAGAAAGAAAGGGTCCATTTACTGAAGCTAGAGTTTCAAAAAAGGTACTATGTGATTTTCTGGGGTGAAAAGTATCTTACCCTGTGATGGCCTGGTGACCTGTCCAGGATGTGCCCCACCTCTTTCCACTTGGGATAGGTCCCAACCACTTTAGAAAATGGATGCACAGATGAATGAAAAGCCACAGAACAGCAATGTTTTTCAGAGGCTTGCTGTCATGCCAGGTCCCAGAGTCCTGAGCTCAGCCATCATTCCTTGGTCTCTTGGCCCAGGATATGTGTGATGGACAGTGTTTTCTCTCCAGTGTCCTGGATCATCATCCTGTTGTCTGTTTGAGCTTTGAGAATGTCCATTTTGGATGCATATGCCGACTATGGTAACTCTGGTAAATCCATCCATGTATGCAATTGCTTATGTGAGTGTTTGTGCATCTCTCTACATGAGTTCTGAATGTCAGAGGTCTGCGCCAGGCACTGCATGCTGCCTTTAGCTGTGACAGACAGGTCCTTTGGGCTCTGTAGCCCCTGGGGTCAGGGTTGGCAAAACACATGATGCCAGCACAAAAACTGCCCCACCACTTTTAAAATAGACCTGTGCCATCCACACAGCATCTTTTTTATACCAAGCACTTTGAAGGGTGTTCAGCATCTGGGTCATTGGAAGCAAGAGGGAGCTCCTCACTGTTATGTTGTTGTCTTCTGTGAGGTTGGATTTGTTGGATGCTCGCTACTTATCCATCAACAAAATGGTCTAAATAAAGGTGGAAAATTATTTGGATGGACCCAGACAATTGCCTGCAGACAATCAGTGGGGAATCAGTTTTTTGTTTCAAATGCTGAAAAAGAGAGATTAAATACAGTCTTCTTTTTTCTGTTCTTTTTTTTATGTAATAAAATTGCGATGATACGTTTAGCTTACAACCTGTGGCCAGTTTGTTCTTGCCACATCCAAAATAGACATTAGGTAACTTAACCATCCAACATAACTCAGTTGGGCCGGCAAGTCTAGCAGGCAGCAGCACACTTTGAAATAGCACATCGGTTTCAGTGCGATGCAGCAAGACAGAATTTGTATCATTTCCCTCAAGCTTTCAGTCTGTGATTAAGTAAGTTTCAAACCCAAGTAGAGAGAGCAGAGCACATAACAGGATTTATTCAAACCCTGGCCTCTCTTTGTCCAGCAGCACACTCACCTCTGTTCCCGCTGTCCAGCTCTGCTACCCACCAGCTCTAAATCCTTTTTTGATGGATTTTCCAGCAATCTCTCCACTGCTGGCACTGGCATGTGTGTGACACATGTGCACGCTTACACATACCCTTGACATCAGCTCTACACCACAAAATAACCCATATGTTGTATGCTCTCTTCCTGCTTCTATTGATTCTGTTTTTGTCAAGGAACAACTTGTAATCCTTATGTCTTCTTGTGCTGACAAGCTGATTGATGGATGGCTGCTATTTAAACACCCACTTCTGAGAATTACTCACAATCGATGTAACAGTAATGGAACATTTGAAAAATGGGATATTTTCAATATCCAACTTTCCAAAAAATATTCTTGTGTATGCAAAAAAAGCAAAAAAAAAAACAGTATGACTTCATCCTTCGTAGCTGCTGATGTTCATTTTCAACCTTATAATTAAGAGCAAATATTATACAGATCTTCTGTGCTCTTGCTGTTTGTAGGCTGTGTGGTGTAGATTATGAATGGGATGGGTAAAAAGGCAGCAGGGAGGGGAAAAACAGGACAGAGTAGCTCCAATTTAGCTTTAATCTGGCTCCACCCCGCTTGTCATGCTGTGTTGTTTTGTTGTGTTAACCATGACAACTGTCTCAGTGGTTCCATCCAGCTTTAGGATTATTCTGGGTGAGAGAGCAAAGCAGGAGATGACAGGGGAGACGAGAGGAAAAGCAATAGAGAGACGAAGAAACACGACGAGAGAAGTGAAAGGCAGAGGGATGAAGGAATAAAGGAAGCAGCTAGACAGGAAGGATCATTATCAGAGGGAAGAAAGTGTTTGTTGCACCTTTAATAACTTAATAGTTATAACAACATAAGAACAAGTTGGATTTATGGAATGATATCGGAAATCACTCAGACCACGTTGACCATTAAGCCTGCAAGCCATCTCGGCTGTACATTATAAGAAGCTGCAGACTCCCTGAATATTTGGTCATTTGATACTGCCTCTAGATCATATCAGTTTTTCTTTTTGCATTTTAATGTCAGTATGTTGCTATAAAGAACGGATAGAAAGTTCCCTTTGGATGACCTATTTTTCCAGTGTTTCATTCACATCACTTACAAGTTGTTGTTGGGTAATTCTTCTAATTGTGTTTAGATTTGTCTCTCATCTTTCTTAATGTGTGTCCTGTTGCTATTCTTATTTAAAAGTTTTTAAAAGAATATTACCCATGATGGCCTCTTCTTCTTTCAGTATATTCATTATGTCTATTGTTCCTACATTAAAATATTTCCTCCATATGCTTCTTGTTTTTGTAGGAATGCTCCCCGTCTTCCTGCTAGCTGGGTTGATTCTGGCTCTGTCCATCCCTGGCACTACTTCTGAGTCAGCCACGCTGCGGTTCCTGGGACAGACTGACTTTGTTGTCAATGAGAGCAGCACAGCTGTGGTCCGACTGGTCGTAGAGAGAGTGGGAGACCCAGTCAATGTGACCGCCTTGGTGCTGGTAGGTTGAACGTGTCACTTCCTGATGACGCTTTGTGACTCCAAAGTCATATAATAAAATGTTTTTTCTATTAAAAAAGTCATTTCTCAAGTTCAGTAGTGACGTATGTTTACAAAAGATTGAAGATTCTTGATAAACCGGTGAATTTTAGTCAACAACTCTACACAAATCACCTCTCAGTTTTTCACTATTGTTACATTTCTTCTGTCTGTACATAAAAGAAATGAGTCCAAATAATTTTATATTCTCTGAACAGAACAAACCTGTGTCCTTGCCATTACTTTTACTTCCAGTGAAGCAGAAAATCAATTTCTGTCAATAAAACCTGCAAAAATTGCCATGTTGAAGAATGGATCTTGGCTAAATGTCCTCCCCGTAGGGGACAGCTTCAGCTGCTCTCAGTTGGAGTCTGGAAAACTGAACTGGCTATGGTGTGCAGATTGGTTGGGAAGTTTCCTGTGTTTTTTTTTTATACATCTTTGCCTTATTATTTGTAACATGTGCTATTAAACCTGTGCAGCGGTAAGAATGTATCAGATTTTGCCATACTCTAATATGAACTAATAATTTTCGACATAAACATGCTGAAACCCAAGATAGAGCAGGCACAAGTAAAAAGGAAGTATGGCTAACAGAGCAAGACATCTTAAAAAAGGAGTTGAAACCTGCCAGAAAACCAATCCTATTGACACAGCTGTTCAAGCAAATCCTTCATGCGCCCTCATTGTGGATTTAAACCTATGTTTAATTTATTATTCTATATTGTATTCAACTTTCACGTACTTCTTATGTTTTTCATTATTTCAAACATTCCTACACCATAAATGTGGGAATTATCTAAACATTAAGCAAACGGGGACATAGGGCTTTTACTAAGGTCAAATTGTGTTATTTGTTTTGCTCAGCTTGAAGGAGTCGACACAGGGGACTTTGAAGCCGTTAATGCTGCAGCCTTCCTGCTGTCTACTGAGTCCAGTAAGACTATCTTCATTGCTGTGAAAGATGATGAGTTGCCTGAAGCAGATGAAACATTTACCTTCAACCTTAAACTACAGGTAAATCCTCCTTGTTTGTGTGCAAGTTTACAGTATGTGTGTCTGTGTGTGATTTTACTCATTTAATTCTTTCTTTGCAGATTTAAAAGATGCTGCATTTAATGCCAATTGCCTTACATCATTGTATCAATTCTCTTTCCTTTCTTTCCTTTCTGATTGACTTAAAGCATAACCCCAGCTACTAAGCAGTGGGGGCATCACAGAGTAAACCCTGGGTGGCCCTGAGCTGCAATGTCTTTGATGTACAGGATCTGTAGGACTTTTGTATTGCTGGCCTGGGTGGAGCCAGATATTGTGTGCATCTCTGATGTCCCTCATTAAAGAACACTTTTGTGAAAAGAAACAACCTTAACAGCCAAACCTTCACCATCCATTATAGTAAAGTGATTATCTCTTTCACTGTTCCTATTGACTTTATGGAATGTCCTTTAAATTGGTTCTTTATGTTTTCTGTTTACAAATTTAACAGATTTTCTTTTGCAAATGAATGCCTGGTCTATTACAATGAATGAGAGGATTCATATCCAAGTTCATTTAAATATTTCCAAGCATTTTCAGACTTTGCCACCACTACCAGCTCCATGTCATCAGAGCTACAATGTACTACATTATTATTAGTATCTATTGCTATTCTAAGTTTAAAAAATAGTTAGACCGATGGCTTGTTTTTAGTATGTTGTTGTGCTTTTCTCTCTTGAATACAGTATTTAATAAGATAACTGATCCTTCAAAGTTAAAAAATGGTTTTCAGTTCTCTTCTCAAAGAAATTACCACCACAGCGCTGGATGCCTGACACCTAGAGACAATCTCCATGGTTTCACACCGCCTTTAGCTGTCAAGTTTGATTGATGAGCTGGGTGGGCTTGTCTTGTTGTCAGCCCATCTCACATCTCACTAAAAAATGTAAGATAAAGGTAATAGTGAATCCCTGGTTGTCAGCTCTATGCACAGCAACTCTGAACAGCTGGTAGCAAGAGTGGCTTTCCTCATGTTTTTGATTTGATGCTGAATTTAACATCTTGTTAAAATCCAGTAGCACAAGCCCGTATTTAGCGTGCCACCAGAGTGAAAGACCAGATGAGGCCCAGTCAGCAGCTCTGTTTACACTACAGCAGAGACAAAGCTTACGCCAAATGTTAGCCTATCAGTTTACTGGAGGACTGTCTGGAGGATAAATGAACGCTGCAAGGGGTGTCATAGATCAAGCACAAGTGCAAAATAAAGAGTCGATCTGTAGAAATATATCATTCCTGACAGTCAATCTGCTTGAATGGCAAATTGTTCTGCCTTTGTTAGAAGTTGAGGGAAACAGAAAAAGACTAAATTGTTGCAGCTTGTAACAGGTGGAGGAACAACATACAGAAACACACAGTAAATTGTAGCATATTTAACTAATGTGGCTTTCAAGAAACCAAGTTGTATTTTTGTGTCACTCTATCTTTAAGAATCTGTATGTAGTTGGGCACAGGAGTTTGCATGTGTGGGAATGTGTGTGTGTGGGTGTGTGCATGTGTGGGCAGCTCTCTGGCTTGCTCAGTGGCTTGACTTTGTGAAAGCGTGTGTATTCTTTGTCTGTGAGTTGACCTGCTACAAGGGCTCAGCATCAGAAAGAAAGCTCTGTTAGAACATGAAAGAGCCCCATTTGAATAAAGGGATGAATAAGAAGCCCAAATACTTTCTTGTTTTTTTTTCTATTCTGCATCGCTCTACCTTAATGTTCAAAGACACACTGATAAGTTGTTTTGCTAAAGATTTACAGTTATGAACTGATATGTATATACTTTATACAAGTCTCTCATATTTGACTGTTTTCTGTATCTTCACTGAATATAGTATGTTTATATGTTAAAAGAAGATTGTAGAAGTCTTGGTGAAAACCTGTGTAATTAAAGTCAACATTTGTAAGCTCTCTAATATAAAGTTCCATCAACAAAGCACCTGTGTTTTCTCTGTTTAACAGAGAAAAACTAGGTTAGCATTCTTAAACTCACAGTTTAGTCCTCGTGAAATCACTGTGGGATTTGTAGCATGCAGAGACTTTAAGTTTTGTCAGGTTTTAGTGCCGAGTGATAGAGCACAGCACAAATCCTGGGCTGGGTATCCTGCAGAGAGATAACCTGACAAATCAACCGGCCTGAGACCAGCGCTTCCTGTCTTTGTGCCTTCTCACCAGGGCTGCTCAGTGGGAGCATAGGAATGAAGTGAAGACAGTGGATAAGAATTACCCTCTGGTCTTTCAAATGAGCATTAGTGTCAAGATTAACTGGGTTGGGCTAAGGAAGATGAACATACTGTATATTTATATCGGTTTTATTGTCAGATTTCACTTCTCTCTTTCCAGAGTTCCTCTAACGGTGTGACACTGGGGACACCAAACAAGGCAACAATTACCATCCTGTCCAATGACAACGCCTTTGGAATAATTGCCTTCAATTCAGTAAGAACCCAATCATCTACAAATCATATATACCTTTTGATTGCGTTCATTTTTTGTGAGTGCGATGTGGTTTTGTTTTGTTAATGTATTCTTTCAGAAAGTTTCAATATTTGGTTGACTACCATTCACAAAGATATGTGTTGAAACTGTTAAAAGTGAACTAATGGTGGATCTGCTTATCTTCATCTCAGACTAAAGAAATTGTTATTGATGAACCTAGAGGAGGAAACCAATATGTGCCTTTCACCCTAATTAGAGAAAAGGGAACATATGGGACTGTGACTGTCAACTTTGAGGTGGGACGATGATTTTCATTCATTTTTACAACATATTTGCAGCATTACTGATCTGTCTCTCACAAATCATTGTTAACAAAAGATAAAAAATTCTGATACAGTACATTAGCATGCCAAAATATATTACTGTAGTTTTTCTTCTTTCTGTCCTGCTACTGTAGATCTCTGATGGTCCCAACCCTGCTATTGAGGATCTCAGTCCAGATAGAGGGAACATCACCATCCCTGTAGGACAGGCTGTAGTGCACTTCAGCATTCTCATTCAGGATGACCAGGTAATGAACTGAATCTTCAATGTTCCTTTCAAATCACCCAGGTTTAATTCTGTCTGTCTTTCCATCACTGTCTTTAAAATTGCCTGGTTTGGTTTTGGACTGGATAATTTGCCATGGCTCTTAAAAAGATCAAAATTATGGATCAAACGTAACGACATGGTAAACTCTACATAAGCTTGGCTGACTGGACAATGCTGTTTTACATCATAGCTTGTAGCACCTCCACAACATCTTTTCAACTTTAAAATTAGAAGGCTGTTATTCTTCTTGCATGTTACATATTCAGATTTTTTTAACTGTAGAATAATCGTTTAATGCATTTCTCTTTCTCTCTGGACCAGATCCCGGAGGATGATGAAGTGTTTTCAGTAAGGCTAACGGGTGTGGCAGGTGGAGCCCTTCTCAGGCCCAATGCCAGCAGTGTCCAGCTGAGAATCCGGCAAAATGACAGCCCTCTGCGGTTCTCCCACGCTATCATGGCCGTGCCAGAGTCTGCTGCAGTCGTTGCCCTAAATGTGACCCGTGGTCGACTGACTGAGGACGGGCCGCTCATAGGCTCCGTTGACACTGAGGTTACTTTATTTCGGTCTATTTATATGTTAACTGAGACTTTCGGCCATTAAAACGTAAAATTTTGATTCTTTATATATACTATATAAACTATTTCACTACGTATAAACTGTTTATTTCAGAATAAAAAATAAACAATAAGCACAAGTTAGATTTACATAAACCATGTGGACTACACTCTTTTTAGGTCTCTGTAGATTACATGGTGGTCAGTGGTGACGGATTTGGTAGTGCCACTCCAGCCGTGGATTTCATCGACCTACAGTCAGTCCGAACAGTTACATTCCCTCCGTTTGTCTACAAAACCAGCCTTCTGTTCAACATCACGGATGATGATGTGCCAGAAATTGCAGAATCCTTCCATCTGGTCCTGCTGGAGAATACTATCAGAGGAGACGCTGTGCTCGTACCACCCAACTCTGTGCTAGTGACCATCGAGCCCAATGATAAGCCTCATGGAGTCTTGTCCATTAGCAGCAGCGCTCTCATTCAGCCAATCAGCATCAATGAAGATCTGACACAGAGGTGAACAACTTACATATGATTTCTCTACAACAGCTCAGATGTATTCATTTTGTTCTGAATTATGTCAATAAATATGAAAATGTGTCAAAATGAAAACAAAGATTTTATATGCACGATGATCTGTCCCCTAGATTCGACGGCATCATCATTCTAAGAAATGGAGGAAGTTATGGAGTTGTATCTGCCAACTGGTCCATTAGTAGAAACTCCAGTGATCGCTCGCCAGTGTCAGATGACTTGGAGCCTGAGACGGGTACAGTGAGATTTGCTGCTGGTCAGGTGACTGCTGTGATTCCACTTAACATTGTGGCAGATGATCAGCAAGAAGAAGCAGAGGCTTTTATACTCAAACTGCTACCCAGCACTGTAACTGGAAACGCAGAGGTCGACGAACCCATGGAGGTGAGTTTGAAGGATATTTTTTCATATTTCGGGTTTGTGTGAGAGATAAAAAAGACTGCACTTGTTAGGGAATACATCTTGTTGATGTTGCTGCATGTGTTCTGCACATGTATGCGTTTGTGTGTTGCCTACTGTAAGCCACAGTTGTGAGCTTGGCACATTTTTCAAAAGTCGACCCCTTGGTGTGTAACTTTACTCTGTGGGTGTTCTCTTAATGTGGTTAAATCAAAACAAAGCGGAAACAGCAGGCAAGCTCTGTGTGTGGTGACTCAGTGTTTTCTTTTTTTAGCGTGGGCGAAGTGGTGACATGTTTTTATGGCTTCCATCTTTGTCCAAGCCTTTTGGCCATGTGTGAATCTGTGGGGAGATCCGAGTCTTGTTTATTCTCAAGGCGAAAGATATAACATACAAATGCACAACAGAACACTACTTCAAGTTGTTAGAGTTTAGGATCTGTCTGCTGTCTGTGCAAAACAATTTATCTCTGCAGAAATTTATCCAAGAAGAATCAAAAAACTTAAACGATAGCTGTCATTAAAGTTGCAGATGTTGTATAACACGCACACACAAATAGAACTGACACACATTTCCGTGAACAGTTGTGAGTGTTTCAGGCAGGAACCGAAGAAATGCACGAGGGAAGTGAATGAGTCACAGTTTAACGCTCATGGAAAGTATTTTAGCAGTCTGAGCAGAGTTAATTAAAGAGGATATCTCTCTAAAGTTAGCTCATGGTTCTGGTTTACTGCTTTCAGTCTCATGTCTTTTATTCTTTGTTTTTGCTTCTCTGAGTTCTTCACCTCTCCTTGTTTTTGTTTTTTTATTTCTTATGATACAACAAAATTCTCCAAATCATGAGAAATTCCAGTTTCATTTCAATTACGATTTAAATGAAGCCCATTATGAGTCTTTAATCACCTTGAGGTTGAAAAAAGCATTTCCATATTTTGCTTTGCTGCATAATAATCCTGATTTTATAACTGAAGCTTCAGCCAACAAAATTAATCATTTAAGTCACTTCAATACAACATCTGAGCAGTGAATTGCACTATACTTAGATGTACTGTGATCTTCCACAAAGGAAATTAGAAGTGGCAGAATGTATTGAACATTTTTGTCCACAGGGTCAGGTGTACTTTAGTCAAAATCTTCCCATACAAGAACAAAGATGATGGTCCAACTAAATGGCCAGGTTGCTCTATAATCGTCATTCAATTTAATTGCTCATGTAACTGCAGTCAGAGTTACTGAGAAGGGAAGATGGATTTGTGCTGTCTACATAAGGGTTTGGCTTTTGATCATTCATTCATTCATCTGTCAAAATCTAACATGATCTAACAATAATTTCTTATTCTAATTCGTCTCTTTAATTCCTACTCTGTCCGATCTTCCTCAAGATGGTGTTCTACATCCAGGACAGTGATGATGTCTATGGGCTTTTTCGGTTTGACCCAGGGAAAGAGCAGAGGATCCAGAGTCAACCTGAGGGCCGATTCCTGTCTCTAAATTTTGTGAGAGACGGCGGTACACTGGGTGATGTGTCTATGACCCTTACCGCCCTCTACATTCCTGCAGGCCCCATAGACCCAGCCTTGGCCCGTGATCAGGTTCTGAATGTTAGCAGGACTATTAATGTGGTGTTTTCCCGCAAGCGGATGGTTCATGTCATTTTGCCTATCAGGAATGATGCTTTTCTGCAGAATGGCGCTCACTTCTTAGTACAGGTAATAATCCTTCTTTTGTCATCATATGATTATTGAATATCTCATTTAACAACAACATTTTGATTTCACATCTAAAACTTCATTTCTTTTGTTTGGGTTTGCACTTCTGGCTAAATTAGAGCTATCCAAACTTTAAGTGCCTCATTTGCATGTGTGACTGGTTTGACATTGGCACTCAGGTCTGGCATGGTTCTATGGGATTTTCCAACTGTCTCAACAAACATCAGCTTGCACTTAAATTGGGCAGAAAGTAGTAGAAAAGCCCTCTTGACAATCACAACCACAGTTACATCACTTTCAGTCTCAATACTTAACACATACATACACACGTAAGTGAAGAGAGCAGTCATAAAATGTGGTATAACAGAAACATACATGCCCTCATGAACATGTGTCAGCTTATAAGCCTGTTTGACAATTGAGTTGTCTCTTCTATTTATTCTAGCTGAATGCTCTGGAACTGGTGAATATCAGTCCCTTAATTCCATCAAACAGCCCAAGGTTTGGGGGACCTCTAAACTTGACGTTGACTGTCACCCCTGAGATTGCTAATGGAGAAATTGGGTTTACAAGTAACACCACAGTGGTTCTTTATGAACCAGAGGACAGTAATACCAGCATGGTAAGATATGACTCCGTTTTAAACAAGAACACATGCATTGCAAACACTATTAGTTCTGTAATGTTTGTCTTTAAATCACTGTTGAAGCCACCAGCACTAATATATCTTCATAAATTGTGTATTGTGTGTGGTGATGCTTGGTGCAGGTGAGTCTTCCTCTGCGGCGTGATGGGACAGATGGTCAGGCTGTCGTCTTCTGGAGCCTTCAGCCAAGTGGAGCCAGTCGAGAGGATGTAACTGCTAACGACCTGAACCCATTAAATGGCTCCGTCGTTTTTCTCTCAGGGCAGAGTGATGCCTTCATCAATCTCACTGTCATGGCTGACAATATCCCCGAAGTCAACGAGACATTACTGCTCACTCTAGACAGGTGGGGACAAATAACTGTTGCTCAGCTTTATCAGTGTCAAATTCATTATAGTTACTCATCATCAAGGAATATCTGACATTTAGGTGTTATACAGCAACCTATTGGGGTTGTATGTTTTTGAGCCAAGTTATACAGATGATTCTGGCTGCATTGGACAGAGTGATCTCACTCCTCTTAGTATACTTGTGTGAAACATGTGCACATGCAAGTGTAGAAAATTGGTTCATCTGTTTGTCCATGTTTTGAATTGAATGGTGGCTTTCTCTCCATCCCACTCCTCCCCTGCAGGGTGGAGACTGCACGCTTTATAGTGTACTTTGGGTAAGTGGAGAGTGGAGTGAACCTGGTCCTTTTGTGTGACTTGAATCAGGTCTTTGTTTTTCAGAGAAGGGCCTACTTCAGAATTTCTGGGGTCTTTGGTCAATGTGGGGATGAGGGGGACAAGGATTGGGTGGGGGATTCTGCAATGGTGTGAAAAAAACTGGATCAAAAAGAGAGTGTTTTTTGGGACTAAATGGAGAATCTCCTGTATGTGTTTTTGCTCCAAATTAAGCAGCCTTGATTATGTAGCCTTTTAAAGATGTCGGTGTTTGTATGCATGCAGCGCCTTGGCTGTGACTGTTTGGAGTGCTCCAGCCTTCTTTGTATGTCATGTCTTTGTAATGCCCATTATATTATGCCTGCTTGGCTCCAATTTTCTCAGCGTACACACATATATACACCCCTGTGGAGTTGTAAAGATTCAGACACGCAGTTGATTGACATTGTTATTAAAAGTAGTTTAAACAGCAGGAGTTCGGCATATGGAGTTAATAATGAATGAGTGTTGGACAATACAAGGAATGCATTGAGAAGTTAAAGTTCAAGTTGAGCTCTTTAGCTTTTGTTGTTACTATTTCTTAATGTTGCAGGGTTTGACAACCTTTAACTTAAGCAAAAGTTTCAGAAACTGCTACATAAGAGCCATAATCAGCTTTACCACAAAGCTGATGTATATATGTATCCCCAGTGCTTTCAGAAAAGCAGCACTGCAAACGAGTGACAAATATTTTACTTTTTTTTTTTTTTACCACATCTTCTTTTATGATTTAGTCATAGTAACTTGCCTAAATGATTTACCACTGTGTAATTACTCATGTCTGAATTTCTGTGTGTGAATTTGGGTCCCAGGAGTAATGTTGAGAATCAGATCCTAAAGGCTGGCTTCACCAGCAGAGAGATTATCATCATTGAGAATGATGACCCTGGAGGGGTGTTTGAGTTCTCCCAGGTCTCCAGAGGTCCATGGTTTATCAATGTAAGTCAAAGTTTAATTCTGTAGCAAAAAAATATGCAACTAAAATCAAAATGAGTTTTTGTACCAGCATGACAGTGTAACATCAGCTTTTTTATATCAGTTTCTATTGTATTTAAAAGTTTCTCCAAATGTCATGTTGGCTCAATTTAGTGATTTTCTTTCACAGGTTGAAATAATGATAAAGACTAACAGACTGTTATCTTCCCATTTCTCTTGCTCTGATCTTTTGAAATCTATGTATTTAAAATGTAGGAGGGTGAGGCCGTGGAACTGCACGTGGTCAGAGCTCAGGGACAGCTTCTGAAACAGCTGGTACGATATTCTGTTGTGCCATCTGGCAGCACTGAATTTTATGGTGCTACAGGTATTCTGGAGTTTAAACCTGGGGAGAGTGAGGTAGTGGTGGCACTGGTGGCAAGGCCTGATGGGGTTCCTGAGGTAAGAACATGCTTTGTTTTTGTTTTTTCTCTCATTTTATTTATGTTTATTCTTGTAAATACTTTGTGGCTACCCAGCTTCTTTCACCACAGAAGTCCATCTTGCTTTCTTGTATCAAAATGTTCTTTAAGATTTTGTAAACTAGGGAAGTTACCTCTTATTTGATTCAGGAATTTTAATGAGTGTCTGTGTTTGTGTGTGTGCGTTCGTGTCTCCTTACAGCTGGATGAGACTTTCTCTGTGATACTTAGTAGCCACAGCACTCCACCCAGTCGTCTAGGCAACCACAGGGAGGTCAACATCACTGTGCGGAGGAACGACGACCCTTTTGGAGTTATTGAATTCATCCAATCGGGACTGAGTGTCACCATCAATGAGAGCCGAGGGGACACAGTGCATCAGGGTACTTGAAATAAAAGTGATACTTTCCCACATCAAGCGCAAACATTATGAACAAGATGACTCTCATGTGCATGTCAGTGAAAGTATGAACCGTGCCTACGTACAAGTACTTACAGTATGTACTTGTTGATAAGTGCTTTGATCAACCCGTAGAGCCTCATGTACTCTATAAATAGATAGTAGTATAAATAGACTACTTATCCCGTGTTTGACCTTACCACAAAAGCTGTACGAGACACAAAAATATGTAATTGTTTTTCTGTATCAAAATTGTAGTCCCAGCTTTGACAAATGTTAGAAGACGAGAACGTACACAAAACAAGCTTTAAACAAAGCCTTCAGTATCTAAATAGATTGTCTATGGGTTTTACTTCCTTCAGCTGTGTACCCCATTATAAGGAACAGGGGACACTTTGAAGAAGTGTCAGTTTTGTGGATCTTGGACCCAGCCCTGTCTGGGGATGTCAGCCCCCTCCAGGGAAACATCACCTTCAAAGAAGGAGAATATTTGAAAAACCTCACTGTCTTCTCTGTACCTGATGAGGTAAAAAGTTGCCCAAAACTTGCAAATTCATGCAGTCAGTAGCTGAGTTACATTTTCCTGTTTGAGTTTCAATGTTTCAACTGTTAATTTTTGCTTTAATATATATGTATATATCATTTTAGATCCCAGAAGATACAGAGAATTTCACCATCACACTGTTAAATGCTACGGGTGGAGCAAGACTGGGAAACATACTCAGTGCCGGTTTATGGATTAATAAGAATGATGACCCCATTTATTTTTCTGGTAAAGACCTTATTGTTCATGAAGGATTGTCTGAGCTTTTGTAAATTATTTCTATATCATTGCATAGATGTTAAATTTTTTCCCTCTCTTCTTTCATCACTTCTACAACATCTTACATTTACCTCAGAGCCTGTTTTTGTGTACGCTCGTGAAGGAGGGGTTGCCAACTTCACTGTTCTGAGGGCAGGCCGAGCTGATTTTGTGGCAACAGTGATGTATCGAGTAGAATACGGAGGTGCATCGCCAGATGACCTCACTGTACTGACCAATGACACACTGCTGGTGTACAACATTGGTGAATGGATGAAGAACATCTCTGTGACTGTTGAAGATGATGATGTACCGGAGACTGATGAACCTTTCTACATCGTGCTCTACAACGCCACAGGTGAGCTTCTGTTTTAACAAGTCATAGAGATGAAGATAACCAGTCATAGTCGTAGATAACCAGTAATATGGATGACCCACAAGCAGCTCACCAGAGACAACAAAAATTCTTTAATGGATAAGTATAATTCAAATCATAAAGGTAGTAACACAAATCCAGCAATCCAAACCCACGCACAATGAAGAAAGACCAGGTTAGGGAAAAAAAAAGAATCTATTTTTAAAACTATCATAATACTGAAAGCTTCCATAACCTCTGCACCATTTTTCATTTGTCAGTGAAAGGCCAGCGGGCACCACCTGGATGCTTTAATGGTCCGACTCCAGACATTCAAATACATCTAGAATGACTACTCTGTTGACCCGCTCTGTTTACTGAATGACTGGGAATGTAGTAGATTGCACCTTTGGTTTATAATGGTGAACTATTCTGGCAGCCAATGTGTTTAAAAGTCAGTAGCACTTTGTTGCTGAGACTTTGAGACTTGTTGAGGCTTAAGACTTTTTACTGTGACTACTTAATTATGAGCAGATTAGCATGACTAATTCTGTGTACTTGTTGCCTGGCAACTTGAAGTGGTGCTGGATGCTTATGAGAAGTTATCACAAAAGTGAAAATATGGTTCTTTTTGTTGTTTGTTTTGATTTCTTTTTTAGCAAGATATAGTTCCCTTCTATTTTTATAACTTTTCAAGTTTGTCTTTCAAGAAGCCTTTATATTTACTCTAGTCATATAGGAGTAAGATGATAATAATGATAATAATAATAATAATGATAATAATTCATTTTATTTAAAAGCACCTTTCAGGTCACTCAAGGACACTGTACAATAAAACACAGACATAAAAATGAGCAACAAGAAATAATAAAATACAGGTAAAAAAAAGGTGGCACAGTGTAATTACGCAATCTTAAGAAATGCTTTATCCTCTTGGGCTTTGTTGCCATAGTTATTACATCCTATGGTAATGAGACATGCCAATTTAGCATGACAATAACAATATGGTCTGTGCAGTTTATGTTAGTCTGTTTGTATGTCTACATGTTGGTCTGTCTATCTTTCTGTTGGATTCACACTGCATCACATCAGGATCTGATCTAATCTAATGTTCTAATTGTGCACACAGGTGATGCTGTTGTGTATGGAGCAGACACTGCTACCGTGGTGATTAAGGCCAATGATGATGCTAATGGAATTTTCTCTTTCGAATCTATTGAAAAAACTGTCGAGGAGGGCAAGACCAACAGTTTTTAGTAAGAAATAAGTCCTCAGCTCATGTTTCTTTATGCAAAACATGTTTTACAACTTTTTTTTATCTAGTTTATGTATGCACCTTTTTATCTGTGCTTTGATATTGTTGTTTAGAATTACTACTTGAAGTTGATATTTCTGACTTCATTTCTATGCTTTTGCTAGAATTATCCATTTAATTTAATTTTTATTTTAGTGTCCTTCGAGCAAGGGGCCATTTTGGTAATGTAACAGTCTTCTGGCAGCTGTTTGCGAATGACTCAGTCACTCCTCTTGAAGAAAACCAGGAGTTTACAAACACATCTGGGTCCATCACCTTCACTACAGGAGAAGAGATAAAGCCAATTGTGTTGGAGGCCATTTCAGATGAACTCCCAGAGTTCAATGAGTTGTTTGTCCTCAGGCTGGTAAATATTTCAGGTAGGTACAAGAATGACATCGTCAGATTTGACAAATTTGAGAAATAATGTCAAAATGTAAATTTAAACAGTATATTTGAGTTTTTAACTTTTCACTTTTTAACAAATGTATACATTATCTAAAAAAAATCCCACTGTCTGTATTTTCTTTAAGGGGGTTACCCTGGGGAGGGTGGACAACTGGCCGAGACTTCTCTGAACACCTCAGTCCTCATCCCTTTCAACGATGACCCATTTGGTGTATTTGCCATTGCTGACATCAACCTGGACCAAGAAGTTGCTGAAGATGTGCTTTCAGATGATGATATGGCTGATGTCACGTCCTTCACCATTCTCCGACAGCAGGGCACTTTTGGTGATGTGCGGGTTTCTTGGGAAATTGTGTCTGGACGCTTCCCACAGGGTCTTCCTCTCATGGATGACCTGCTGCTTCTAGCTTCTTTCCCAGATGAAGTGGAGCTCAGACCTCATGCTAGAAGACACCACTCAGCCACAGACACTTGGTTTTTCTCTGGGCTTTCTGGAGCTTATGGAACCATCTACCCTGAAGATGCACCTGCTGCTGTTGGCAACTTCACCTTCTCTGCTTGGCTGATGCCCAGACCAAACACTGACGGCTTCATAGTGTCCAAAGGAAACAAAAATGAGAGCTTGTATTATGGAGTGAGGGTCCACACCAATGAGTCACATGTTACAGTGATGCTGTACTATACGGTCATAGGTTCAAATAATACCCAAGTGGCCCGTGCCACTGCTGAGAAGTTTGTGGAGGAAAATATGTGGCTACATGTTATCATTACAGTTGATGATGGGATTATTGAATTCTTCTTGGATGGGACCTCTATACCTGGGGGCCTGAGGAGCATCAAAGGAGAAGGCATCAATGATGGTGAGTTGCATAGATAGTTGTTTCAATTACCCCCCCCCCCCCTCCCAAAAAAAAAATAATAAAAAAATCCAAAGTATTCACATGATGAATATGATCATTT
>JAOXYM010000012.1:18858802-18920736 GCA_028567055.1 Leptatherina wallacei | reverse complement strand
ATCCATCCATCCATCCCTCCATCAATCCATCCAGCCATCCATCCATCCAGCTTTGCCTAATTTTTTAAAAACAGACTTAATGTTCTTTAATCTGTATTTTATGGCACATCATAATCCTGTTCCATGTCTGCAGACGGTAACTCGACCAAAACATCCAACTTGTGCTCCACAACTTCTTCATTGTATGGTATTACATAAGTTGGCAACTACCACAAACTGACAACAATATTAAAAAATGTTTTGATGTTTTTTATTTTGACGGACCCGGGAAATTTTCCTTATATACCCAGTATTTCTTTACATTCAAGGGATTTTTTGTTCCTTACTGTCACCTAGAAGGTGCTTTTTGTGAACTGTTTTCAATACACACATCTGTGACAAATTTTGATAAATTGTTTGTAGGCTACTGCTAAAAAAAAAAAAAAAAAACTTACTTTGTGAAAAGTAACCCATTTATTCTGATCAGCAAGCCAGGTGAAAATTATTAATGAACAAAACAACCAAATTGACAAAAATGTAATCTTTAATTCATAAGAAATGTGATATTATTGTTTTGGGGGAAAACAATTTTAATTCAACACTGCAGCCAAAAAAAAAGAAAAGAAAAAAACTAAACAATTTATCATATGTCAATCTCCTGTTACTGAATTCAGTTAAATTTAATGATACTTTAATAATCCTCAACAAGGAAATTTCATTGCCCCAGCATAAAATAAATTTAATTCAATTTCAGTAACTGTTGGAAAGGTGGAAGTATGACAGAGAGAGAGGATGAAATCTCTGGGGCGGTCTCTGTGAATCCTGTAAGATTCGTGTAATTGGAGCTTAGCTAATAGTTATAATGTGAAACTGTAAAAAAGACTTTTGTGTTACAATCTCTTATACATTATTTCTTCAATATCAAAATGTTTCCCAGTGACCAAAACTAAGGAGGTGGCTTATAAGTTTTCTTTTACTGTTCATGTAATTATAGAAGTCTGAAGTTCTTACATATAATTGCATGGGGACCTTCACGGAGACCCATCTCTCAGTTGTTACTTCTTTGTTCTGCACTACTGGGATTCCGCAATGCTTGAGTGGCTGCACAGCCTCTGGACATTGTTACTGTTGAAGGGGATCACTCGGCAACTTCTTGTCTTAATTTTCTCTGTAATTAATTCAGACAGTAGCTTATATTTGATCAAAAGCCTGCTAACTCCAGTCACAGTAGATTTATACAAAATAATCAGACATGTTGTGTTATTGCCTTTTTCTGGAAAATCATCTTACAGATGGACTGCTTTGTGTCAGGGCTTTGTACTTGCTCACTGTGGCAAATTTCCTACATTTGTCACTTTTTGTACAAGTACAGAAAGTGATAGGCGTGAGAGGTGTAAGTGTATAAATGAGTAATGAGAAGGAGCTAGACTGACGCATCTGGTGGCCTTAATCAAGATTCTGTTTGTTGTCCCAATACTTTTCAGACAAAGCATCCAAATTAGCTCCACCATTAATAAAACCTGGCTCATACGACCCCTGCTATGTTACTGGAACATCAACACAAAAGTCTGTGAAATTTCTACCATCAATACTCAGGCTAATATTTTTTATATATTAAAATAATTAATGTGATCTCAGGGGTTAATTAAGTAAAGTAAATGTGTGTGGTAGTGTAATTTCATAGAATTAATGCCAATGTGTAACTTTTAAAGAATGAAACAGAGTATCCAACAGAATAAAGATGTTTTAAAGTGAGAGTTTAAACACTGTTTTAGCTTTAAAAAGTCCATTTGAACTTGCTCAAAGTGCTGATCATTGTTTATGGCATCAATCATCAATGTATTGGGTAATATTTGTTCCTTCTGTATTTAAACCTATTTTTTTCCTTCTACAGCTTGCAAGTGGCATCATATTTTGCCTATCATTATTATGTAATTATTATGTAAAAAAACATGATATAATTATGATTTTTTAATATACCTTTTTTAGGTCCTGCTTCATTGTTTATTGGGTCAGATCTTCATGGTGAACAGCGCTACATTGGTCTCCTTCAGGATGTCCGATTGTATCACACTAAGCTGAACCGCAGCCACATCCACGAGCTCCATGCCCAGCCTGCAAAAACTGACCTGCGGAACATCTCAGGTTACCTACGGTACCGGCAGGATGAAAGGCGCAAGTCATTTGTGGTGGAGGTCAGGGATGACGATGAGGAAGAAGGAGAGGAAGCGTTCTTTCTGCAGTTGGTGGCAGTGCGCGGTGGAGCACGTCTTCCCTTTCCCAGACCCACAGCTATTTTGCGAGTCATGAAGAGTGACAATGCCAATGGGCTTTTTGGATTCACCGGTGCCTGTATACCTGATGTAAGTGCAAGAGTATTTACAATGCTGACCCGTTCAAGTTTTCCAAACAATACACCTAAAAAAACCAAAATCTATTGGAAATGTAATATTTGAAAAAAAAAAACAACATATAAAATATCCCTTTGGAAGTTTTTTGGATGTGGCATGTCAATACAAATCCAATTTCAGGTTTCTCCCAGATGCTCCTCCCGGTTCAAATTCAGACTAAGACAGGGTCTCTTTTGGACTGTCAGAGTTTTACCAAACCCATTCCAACAGTTTCTTGGCTGTTTTCTTCAGTCTGTTGCCTCATTAAGAAAAAAAAGAAACATTTTTGTTATCGATGATGTTTTAATTCAGGATTAATAAAAAAAAATTCTGGATCTATGTTCTCCTCTAGCCTGTGTAGTTTAGCAGTACTCATAGCAGAAAACTAACCAAAAGTATGGTAATGCCATTATCATGTTGGATGATAAAGAAGGTAGTTAAGATGTGATGCACATTGGCCAGATTCCTCTCCACAATGGCCTCTGCCTAATCACTCTACATTAAAGAGGGGGATTGGGGAAGTTATGGGCTTATGTTTTGCCTCTCTTTAAGGTTTTCCAGTCTCCACAAAGAAAACTTGGGTCTCTTTCATTGTGACCATTGAGTTGTTGGTGTCTTGTCTAACCAACTTATTCCCTTATAATTCCATTCAGCTCATCTTAGTTTAACTCTTAACATGCACAGATGTGCGCCTTTCTTATTATGTGCAGTAATTTCAGTAAGTTGAATCCGGAGACCAGTAGACCAGTAGACCCAAAGATCTCTGATGAAAGTAGGATGCACCAGAGTACAGTTGTCTGTATGAATAGGATATCTTTATTGATTTCATTAGATGGACAAAACACTTGATGAATACATAAAGTCATTGCTTTGTCAGTGTGTGAAGAAATGTTTAAATTGATAAGAAAAAATATGAACTAAATTACCATCAAGTTGAGTCTAAAACCAGAACTCGGGAATACTTGAGAGGTACTAGTCTGATGAGTAAGTGAACTATCTTTAAATAAGTGCTCACCCTTATAATCATGACAGTATTGTATTGTAATTTCTGTCATCACTCCCTGTGTAAGGAGTAGAGATATGCATAGAAACACATGTAATGCAAACCCATTGGTTCATCAGTCCCTGTCCTGCATATTTTATCACTCCCCATGCTTGGCTGTAGGGAGAGCATGCTCTCCCTTCTTAATTAGATTGAATAATGAGTGGTTTCTCATACTGGGCCATCTCAGGTGGAGTGACAGCTGGTCAGGCAGCAGTAGGTCTGTCTGTGGGGGCATTCCTATGGAAGTAGATCTGGAGTTCCTTCACTGGAAATAAGAGACCTTGCTTGTTTCCATCAACACAGCAGATGGCAGAGCATTGGATGGCATTCCTTCAGAACCAGAGGATCTCCTTTATTTTAGATCATCAGGGGATAAAGACATAGAGACACGTGGGCTGTCAAGCACTCCTTTCCTAAATCACATTATTAATGCACAGTTATAGGACTGAGTCAACTTAGCTCATTTAATTGTAACAATCTACAGTAAGTAAGTATGTTTAGAGCTATTTTGCATTGATCGTGTCCTCCATTGCCTCTACATCGACTGATGTTTTTATTAATCTGTATGTCTCAATAGACCACTGAAGAGGGCTCCACCATCTCTTGTGTGATTGAACGTATGCGGGGATCTCTGGATCACGTCTATGTAAACTACACTGTTACCCAACTGGAGAGCTCAGACAGTGACGGTCCAGCTCATCAAGATTTTGCTAATGCAACTGGAGCTGTGCTTTTCATGCCTGGACAGCGCTCTGAGGTGTGTGAGAGGCTTACACAAGCTGAGGGAAAGCCCCTCAATTGGAGTTTATCCAGGATAACAAAGCATGTTAGCATGCTCAGTGTTAACAAAATAGTGATCGTTGTATTTACCTAACTTTTTCATTTGAAATAAATTCCTGATGTCCACTTGAACATTATTTTCTCACAGTCAGTTGTAATGTTTCTTGATAAACAGCCCCTCCTAGTGGTTGGTTGAGTACAATTTTTGGATATTGCACTGCTGCAGCAGTCAGCGTAAACACTGATGTGACCATTTTTCATAAAACAAACTGTGAAATAATTTGCTATTTTAGACAGCCTCAGATAGAGGTTGGACTATTTCTTAAGAATGTAGCATGGTCTAGAAATGGAATTGATGCTGGGAAATCTTTTCCTTAGGTCCTGAACCTGATGGTGTTTGATGATAATCTCCCAGAGCTTGCAGAGTCCTTTCAGGTTGCGCTGGTGTCAGCAGAGTCCGGTGATGGGAAACCAGGTTCCACCCCCACCAGTGGAGCAAGCATCGACCCCAATAACTCTATTAACACTGTCACTGTAACAGCTAGTGACCATCCATATGGTATTCATTCCCACAAACCAGCATTGTTGTACACTCCATGATGCTACATAAACCATCTGAATTTATAAGATTATTTTCTGAGAATGGGCATATTGTTGAATGAAATAATTCTTTATGTGTTCATTGTTCCCACTCCATGCCATCCCTCTTACATCAAACTGTCCCCTTCCTTCTCATTACATTCTTCCTCATTACCATCTCCAAACACACACACCCTTTCCTGAAATAGGTCTGCTGCAGTTTCAGCCCAGCCAACCAAAGCAGGGTTTGATCTCTCCTGCATTGGAACCTGCAAGTGTCACTGTTAATGAAGAAGATGGACAGATCAGTCTGCTTGTGGCCAGGGCCCAAGGCCTTTTAGGGAGGATCATGGTGGGATACAGAACAACCCCCTTTACAGCGTCCAGCCCTGAAGACTACGAAGTTAGTTTACACTTATATCTGCTTTCTTATTAATGCATGTATGACATATGAATAAACAAGCCAGTGATGAAAAATATATTTTGATTGCTTTTCTTGGTTTCTGTACCCTGCTGTCAGGACTCGGAGGGAATATTGGACTTTCTTCCAGGAGAGCGATTAAAGTTCATCAATGTGACCATTGTAGATAATCCTGTCCCTGAGCTGGACAAGATTTTTAGGGTGGAGCTATACAGTGCTGATGGTGGAGGTGAGACTTCTAAGTCCAAGTTTAAGTGAAGTACTGATATATTGTATTTTGAGCCTTACAATAAGTGTGCCACAAATAGATGTGTGTATAGATCTTAATTCTTTTTTTTTTTTTATTCTGACCATGTGTTTTGCCCCACTGCTATTGTGTGTGGTGCTCCTGTGTGTTTCCCCGTGCCTACATGCGTGACTACCTTCCAACACTCCATCCCTTTTGCCTTTTGACCTCTATTCTGGTGTGATTCTAACCTGGTGTGACACCCCTGTGATCCTCATGTGTGATCCATCAGTGGATCATTTACTGCATAGTGAAGGAAGTGGTAGTGGAGAGATTGACTATGACTTCCTCCCCCCGTCTTATATTCACCATGGTAAGCATGCCCCTCCTTTACTCCCCGAGCTGTGGCTTTTCTCCATTCCTTCATCTCCACACTTGCTCTTTGATGCATATATATGCACCCACTCATCTTTGGATGCCTGTGTGTGTGCATTCACATGTGCATTTGTGTGTGGTATTTACACTAAGCTGTGACCCCAGTGAGAAGTATTCAAGGGACTGGCATGGGAAAAGTAAATAGCCTTTCACAGGCCAGAATGGGGGAGTCACCTTCTGGCCTCGTATTTCACTCAAAGTCTGGATTGCGGCTACTTATTTTAAACATAACATCCACACATTATATGATACTGCCATGTGAATATCTCAATCATTACTCTACTTCATCAACTGTTAAGATTTATGTTATTATTCAGCTACTTATCTCAAATTGACAATAATAATAAAACATATTCTCACAATTACTTTTCTTTTCTCTAACCAATAGATAGTTTTTATTCTTTTGATTTACTTTTAACAGTGACACACATTTTGATTTTTCTGTGCAGCCAGCTTAGGAGTTGCATATCGCATCACAGTCACCATCGCTGCATCTGACGATGCCCATGGAGTGTTTCAGTTCAGCCCTCAATCTCTGTCTGTTAATGGAACAGAACCTGAAGATGGACATGACTCTGTGATCTTACAGGTTAGTTAAGTACACAGTTTGAAAGTTAAGAAATAGCAAGTGATTGTTGATTATTGTGCTAAGTTTTCTTTGGTACTACCACAGGTGGATCGTTCTTTTGGTGACCTCTCCAACGTAACTGTTTACTGGGAAGCTGATCCCACCTCTGAGGGAGAGTTCCTCAGCAGGTTGGGGAATATCACCTTTAGTGTAGGACAGAGGTCTGAGAACATCATTATCAATGTGGCCCAAGATGACATCCCCGAGTTGGACAAGAGTTTCACTGTGTCACTGATTAACGTTTCACATGGTCGTCTGGGAAGCAAGACATCTGCTTCTCTGACTGTGTTGGCCAGTGACGATCCTTACGGTGTTTTTGTATTCACCAATGCAACAAGGTCTGTTCGACTCCCTGAAGGTGATGCAACTCTCTTCCTTACCATTCTGCGACAGAGAGGCCTAATGGGGCAGGTGTGTCCAATTACAGAAGATTTAGAGGAAATCTGAAAATAAAAAACACTAATTATTCTTTTTTATTTCATTGAATAGTTTGACCGAAAGATGACCACACGTGGTGAATGTATAATATTTTCTCATTTCAATTCATGTAGGTTCAAGTTGTGTACGGGACTCTGAATGAGGCGGATCCAGAGCCTTACAGGACCCCAGGAGTGGGGCGAGCCACCGAAGGCCGGGATTTTGTTCCCCTCCTCGACTCTGTTGTGTTTTTGGCCAATCAAAGTGAAGCAAATATTACCCTCAGAGTGCTGGATGATGAGGACCCGGAAAGAGATGAGTCAGTGTTTGTGAAGTTGATCAGTGTTCAACTCGTACGAGGAGAGCAAGAGCGGCTCAGTAAGTCACTAACACCCATTTTAGTTTAACAAAATAATTTAGGATGTAAAATAATATATAACTCAACTTTACCACCCTGAACTCATGAAATATTCCCTTGTTTTTCCTATCAGTCTCAAATTCCCCCTCTCTGGGCCCCAGGATGGACACTGTAGCCCAGGTGATAGTGGAAGCCAGCGATGATGCTTTTGGCATCCTTCAGCTGTCCGCTTCTGCTGTCAGTGTAGCTGAACACTACGTTGGGCCTATAATAAATGTCACGCGTGTTGGGGGGATTTTTGCTGATGTATCTGTCAAGTTCAGAGCTGTGCCTTTGACCGCCAGAGTTAGTAAGTTCTGAAGACATGGAGCATGACAAATGCAATCTGAAAATATCTCTTTATGATTGGTGTGTGTAAAGAGCCCAGCTTTGTCCAAAATGCATCTTCTTGCATCCTCTAGGTGAAGACTACAGTGTAGCTTCGACTGACGTGGTTCTCTTAGAGGGGGAGTCCAGTAAATCTGTACCCATCTATGTTATCAACGATGTGGTCCCTGAGCTGGAGGAGACCTTTCTGATCGAGCTAATCAACCAAACGACAGGAGGAGCTCTCTTGGGAGACCTAACACGTGCCATCATAACCATACTGCCTTCTGATGACCCTTTTGGTGCCTTCGGTTAGTAGGCATTATCGGGGACCTTGTTCAAGCTTTCTTTAATGATTTTGACTGTTTCTTATTGTTTATTAAGTTCCTCTCTTCATTATGTCTACCTAGTCTTTCAGGCTGTTCCAATTACAGTAGAGGAGCCTGGGTCCAACTCTGTTGAGGTTACATTGCCAATTGTGCGTAATGCTGGTACAATTGGCACAGTGGCAGTCCAATGGCAGGCTACTGTAAATGGCAAACTTGCCGAGGGAGACATCAGACCCACAACAGGAGAGGTGAAATTTGCTCCTGGAGAGACCATGAAGACGCTTAGAATGGAGATTTTAGCTGACGATGTGCCTGAAATCACTGAGGTGAGAAGACAAAGGGTGAAAATGTTGATGTGAATTATAGAAAATGACATATCCTTTTAAATGTTTTTGTAACCTTTGGTTTTTTTAGTTGTAATAAATGTTACACTCAGTCTTTGTTTTCTAGATTATTAAAGTGGAACTAACCAGTGCCAGTAATGGAGGAAACTTGGGAGTTGATAAGTCTGTTGACATAATAGTGCCTGCCAATGACAACCCATATGGGTCAGTTTACTTCGAACAGTCTGTTTATCGTGTTCAGGAGCCACTGGAGGGAGTTTATAGAGCTAATATCACTATCCGCCGAAGGTACGTTTGATAGTTTTTTAATGGTTCCCTTTTTATAATTTTTTTGTATAACTACTCACATTAAAAATGCTTTCTTGCTTTCTTTACTGCATCATACCCATTGCCTTTATTCTAGAGGTGGTCACTTTGGCCGACTGGAGATCACATACAGCACCTCTGAGATTGACATTGTTGGCTTGGCTTTGACCGATGAAGAAAACATGTTGATGTACTATGACCCTCCAAAGCCAGGCGCTCCAGCTTCTGCCCCCCTTATGACAGTTAACATCACCAGTCAGAGAGACCCTTTGACCGCATGTGCAGCTGCTTGTCTGAGGAAACGTGCTTGCCAGGCCTTCTCTCTGTCATCAGGCGTGACTCCACCATCTTGCACATGGGTGACATCAGGGGCTGACCAGCTGACCTCCAAATCTCAGGTTTTGACTTATGTAAAAAACATCACTGCAGCGGATGTCCTGTTCAGTGCACAGGCTGTGGCGGGAAGTGATTACACCCCTGTGACTGCACAAAGTGCCGTCATGGATGATGGATCAGGGGCAGCTAACCTCACAGTCCTAATTTTAACTGATGAATTCCCTGAAATGGATGAGAGCTTCTCCATACAGATATTAAAGGTAGAATCAGTCATATATATACTCTAATGGTCTGTGTTATTTATGGCTTATTTAGTTTTACATGTACTTAATTTTAGATTTAAACTTAGATTTACAGAAAACTGTGTAACAAATAAATGTGTTATCCTTTCTTTTTTTAAGGTACAACTGGTAAATTTGACTGTGGCACAGAAGAACCTACCTTCAATCGGTCAGCCGGACAAAGCTACAGTCACTATCGGAGTGAATGGAGATGCTTTTGGCATATTTTTGATCTACAGCCTCAGTCCTAATGCCACCAATGAGGGGCTTTATCTAGAGGTTCGAGAGGAGCCCACAGTTGTAGTGCCACTGGTTATAGAGAGGAGAGGAGGGAATCTGGGCACTGTCACTGTGGAGTGGAGATTTGTTGGAGGAAAGGCTACACCAAATGCTGACTTCACTGGGACTGGAGGAACTCTGGTCTTTAATGGTAAATGTTACTTTTGATTATCTGGTACAACTTCACTGTTAGATTATCCTTATCGATGCATCCATCCAGTGTTGCTTGTGCTTTGTTTTCTCTCTGCCATTAGGTGATCTCAAGAAAACAATAGAGATAGTAATCAGAGATGATTCTGAACCAGAGGACAACGAAAGCCTCATGATTGGTCTTGTCAACACAGCGGGAGGAAGTCGAATTCTGCCCAGTTCCGACACCGTAACCATAGTGATACTAGCTAATGATAATGTTGCAGGAATAGTGGGATTCGATTCAGCCTCACGTTCAGTCATTGCCAGGGAAGGTGGGTAGTCCTTCTGCATGAGTTGCGTCCGTATGTACACTATCTAGGTTTATACACTTTGTCAGTCCCACATTATGGTTTTCAAGTGTTATGTAAATTGTCCTGAATGTTTGACAGTTATGTTCGGTGAAGATTAAAAGAGTAACGAGTCCAGTCTGTATGTTTGAAAGGAAAATTGTCTGTATATGTATTTGCATAAATTATATCAGTTTTTATAGATATTGCATAAAGTAGAGATTTGATTCATTACATCAAGTCTGTAATGCTTCAGGAACATTTCAGCTCTTAAATAAGAGAAATGTTAATGACACAACCCTGCCGTCACTGGAGATGGGTCCTCATTATCTATGAATGTGATAGTAAGGATAAGCACTCATAGTAACAGCAGGGTGCAGCAACAGGTGGGCTCTAAAGTTGCAATTATCATGAAATTATATATGCATGAGCTACTGAAGTCTCCATGCAATTAGAGATTTTGTAGATCCTCTGTAACTAATTTATTCAAATAGTGACAATGAGCACATCATGAAGTAATCATCTATCCTTCAAACAAATTTTTACTTTTTAAATGTTTTGGTTAAACTTACATTTCATATTACAGGTGAAAGACTTTCTTTGTTGGTGTTGAGAACAGCTCCAGGTCTGGGTAATGTCACTGTGGACTGGATTGTCCAAGGACCGCTTGCACAGCGAACTTTCACTCAAACTTCAGGGAAACTCTTCTTTACTGAGGTAGATGATAGATTGTTGATAGTTGTAGAATCATTGCACAGTATGGAGATAAATATTTTGTAATAAATCGTTGTTTGTTGTTTCTTATTTTCTTCTGTGACAGTTATTGAACTTCTCAACCAAAAAGCTTTAAATTTAACAAAATGAGAGTTAAGTGATGTGTTTGTAATTTTGCATCTCCAGCTGAAATTATTTATTTGTGAAAGTTGACGGGATGAATACCCAATACTAGTATAATATTTGTGTTGAGTTGTAAAACATTTATGATTGGTAGCTGATTTGGCCTGATGAAGTATTTTGTTAAAAATCTTGTGTTGTATTGATGGCAAGGTGGAAAAGGGGCAGACAACATAAGTCTTTACTTCTTGCTGCTCCTTTTTCATTCAGAAATTTAATTGAATATATGTTTGATTTAAAATTGGTTTCGTTTTATTGAATTAGATTTTAAAAAAGGATTAAAAAAATATTTGTGCCATTTCCTACAGGGAGAACTCAATGATACCATAGTCCTGCACCTTCTTGATGATGCCACACCAGAGGACAAAGATGAATACAGAGTTTCATTGTCCAACATACAAACTTTTGGTAATTTCTGTAACTAACTTAGCATCAGATACTTGTGAAAAAAACTTGAGTTGCATCAAAATAACCATAACCATAAACAGTAATTATTCTTCCAACTTCCAAACAGGTGTCGTGGTGACAGGCCATGCTGCACTGGATGTTCAAGGCAGTGAGGCAGTCCTTACTGTGGATACCAGCGATGAGCCCTTTGGGCTGCTGACTATTGCCCCATTATCCCTTCAGGTGACCACAGAAGAACGGGACCAAATTATCAATATCTACATCAACAGAGAATTTGGAGCCTCAGGTCTGTGGGACGAGTTTGTAGGAATTTAAATTAATTTTGATTATTGAATTCTATTCAGTTTATTAGATTATTTAATCCTATAACTTGTAACTGACCTTATATCTAAATGTTTTCATGCAGGAGCAGTGAATATATCATATGAGGTTATTAGAGGTTCCTTGCAAAACCTGTCTGAGGTAGAAGGTGCTCTCGCTGACCCAGGGCTAGACTTCATCTCTGGCACTGGGTCTGTCATCCTTCAGGATGGGCAGACTTCAGTTGGCATCCCAGTCACCATACTGGAGGTAAAGACTAAATGTCTTCCTTACTCTTTTCTTTCTTCACATTTATCAGAACATGAAACTACAGTGTTTAACACACTACTGTTGCGTTTGTTTGTTTTTTGTTTTTTTTTTCTTTTGATTGCCATTGGAGCTATTGAGGCTCTATAATGTGAACTTATACAGAATAGCTGTCATTATAAGTTTTTATTCTCTTTCTCAACTTAACCTACTTCAAGCAGAGGGTTTGTTTGGCTGTGTTATTTAAATCTTCTTATATTTTCAGGATGACACTCCAGAGTTGCAGGAGTTCTTCTTGGTTAACATAACATCAGCAGTCCTCATCACAACCCTCGCTACTGTTCCCCAACTAGGTATGGATCATTTTAGCAGCATTCATCCTGCAGCTGTTTCTGAGTTTCTTTCTAATAACCAGCATAGTCTGTGTAGACTCATTACATGTAACATTCTCGGGTGGTTTTTATTTGTTTGATCAGTTTTTTCTGAGGCATTGTGTAATGTCATGAAATCTATTTCCCTTTTTTCTTTCTGAAACCTCTCACCATTTGCTCTGTTTGATGAGCAGAGGTTGTGTATTGCACTTTGCCAGGTAAAATTATGCATATTCATATGCACACAAGCTTTTCCTAAAATGTTTAGAGTATCATGCAAAATATTGCTTTACAATATGATCATCTTTAACATTATTGAATGCCTAAATGCTCCATGAGCTTGTAGTTGCAGTATTGCTTCTTATTCTGTAGTATCCAAACCACAGTCCAATTTATGAATGAGTAACTATAGAAAGCGATGAGTTGACAGAATACTACAGTCAGAGCGGCACTTGGAGGTTCCCGGAATACTATCAGCCCCACTGCCTGGAGACACACGGTAAACACTCGGCCACTCTTTTGGCAGTAATTATTATGTGGCTTGGACGGTGAGATTGATGCTTTCTATGATTGAGGAAGCCTGGGGATTTGGTGGCAGCGAGTAGCCCTGTGTGGTGAGGGGAGAGAAAGCCAAACTAAACCCATAGCTGGCCTCCCAGTGTCTTGGCCACAGAGTCAATGGGAGAAGACTATTCAGGGGGTCATAAATCAGTCCACCCAAAAGACTTGGCTGCTCAGCCTTCCAGGGCTCTTACAGGAGATGCCTCCTAGTTGTAATCCATCACTCAAATGTACCATGATGAAAGATAGAGCTTCTACAGTGTCCCCTTGCAGAAGCTGCTCTCACTGCTTGCTTTTTAGGTACAGCCTGAAGCTGTATACTACAAATATCATAAACAACTGTCATCCAGATGCTCTTTGTATATTTTCTGTTTGCATGTGCTTCTTTCACCAGACACCCAGGGTTTGGTTGCAGAGATCACCATTGGTGCAAATGATGGTATCAGAGGGGTCATCGAATGGACAAACACCATGTAAGAAAACCATCCATTCATATGTTTAATATGATACTACTTTGCTCTTTTTGAAAAGATTTTTTCCACATGTGCTCTGGTTTCCAGGTTTGAAGTGAATGAAACAATAGGATTGTTGACTCTAGTGGCCTACAGGAACAAGGGAACATATGGAAATGTCTCTCTTTTCTTCTTTGCTCAAAACTTGGAAGCTCAACAGGGACTGGACTATAATACCAGTCAAACGGTTAGCCACATATAGTATTCAAGGATTGTAGACTTAATTTTGTACTTGGAATAGCATGAAAATTCAATATATAAATGAATGTTTCAATCAAAAATCTTTCTTTCCACCCAGATGCTCCATTTTGTTGATGGTGAAAGGCATAAGTTTGTGGAAGTGGAGATCATCAATGACGCCATTCCAGAGGGAGCTGAGAGATTCCAGCTCATCCTTTCTGAGCCTTCCCCTGGGCTTGAGCTGGGCAGCAACACCACAGGTAAATAGAAGGATAACACAATAAAAAAGACCAAATTCAAAATGTCAAGAACACTTGTTGAGACACTTGAATAGCAACATCTAACTTAAATTAAGTTAAATGTCAATTCTACAAATCATGGTCAAAACCTGATGGAGTACAGTTGCAGAGACCAAAATCATTTCACTGTTCTGTACAATTTTCCTTCGCTATAGTTACATCAGTCATACTTGGTGGTTGTAGTCATACTTTAATAAACATAATCAAAAAGTAAATGTCATGAAGATATTTTTTCCTGTTCCCTATAGCCACTGTGACTATCCTGGCCAGTGATGATGGCCATGGTGTAATTTCCTTTAACACCAGCGATCATCTCCTATTAAGAGAGCCCACCTCTGTGTCAGAGCTGAGTGTCAGCGTTGCCAGCCTCTATGTGGTTCGGAACCCCGAGGAGGGCACGTTTGGCACTGTGTCAGTTCAGTTTACCATCACTGATGCTAATGGCAGCCTAGCAGAAGGTGATCTAATGCCCACACAAGGGTTTGTGGTACTGGAGGATGGAGTCAGATTTAAGGTAAGGGGGAGTAGATTTTACTTGCATATCAAACAAAAAGCAAAAGATGTATTTAATTCAAGGCTGTTTTTTTTTTGTTTTTTGGCAGATATATAGTAGATTTTCTCATTTATCATCTGTGTTGTTTTAGATGTTAGAAATCAGGGCAGTACTCGATGCAGAACCTGAAGGGAATGAAACCTTCACAGTGGCCCTGTCCAACCCAACAGGAGGTGCGCGGCTTGGTGACCAACTCCAAACTTTCATCACAGTCCTGGAGAATTTGGCTCCTTCCGGCTTGTTCCGTATTGGTCCGACTCTGAACAGGTCTCAATGCAGTCACATCAAAAAATGTGAAACTTTGAATATCATTAATACTTGCCGATTATAATGCTGCATGCACAGAATTTGTGGCTATTAAAACACTTGTGTTAAAGCATGTTTACATTGCGCTATTTGTTTTGTGCTTTTTGTACAGAACCAGTACAGTGGTGGTTGCTGATGAAGGTGGCAGAGCAGTGTTTCTCACTGTATCTCGCAGTAATGGTCTGGAGTCAGCTGTCAGCGTGGAATGGGAGATGCAGTCTGACACAGCTACTGCATCTGGTGAGACAAGTAAATATCTTAAGTTGCCTTCATCTCCTGAAATCTTTTCATCAGTTGTTTCTTTATTGTCTTTATTTTTTCTAGAGGGTCCGTTTCCAGTCATGGGTGTGTACCAGAGCTTGGAGGACAACCCTACATCTGCTTGGTGCTCCCTTCCTGAAGAGCTTTCGTTCATGGCCTTAAGGCTGGATAGAAGGCCTGTAGTTGGATCTTCCCACACCTTGGCCACACTGTATCGATGGCAAGGTGTCTTTGTGGCAATAGAGGTAACAGCATTGTTCTTGAAATAGCACATGAAGTCTATTTATTTAAATCTAAAATCCAATAAAAACTGGAATGTCAGCATTATGATCTTTGTATTTTGGTCATTGCAGTCTGTTGGGATCCAGGACCCAGCCTCATGTGTTGGGTTTGCAGTGAATGGTTCCACCTATATAGGCATTACACATGGTGGCCCTCCCTTTTTCCCCGCTGCCAATCTTAGCATTTTCAAACTGCAGAGGGACCTCAACATCACATTGGCAAGTATAAACCCAGACATAATATGTTTTGTCATGTTTCTTTGGAATAGATTTATATGGTAATTTGATTTACAACCTAATTTCTACAGGAACAAGTCTTAGGTGTTGAAGCTCTGAATGTGAAACATTTTTCCACTGAAGGCAGAGATTATCTGATAGCATCAAGCCAGGTGAGACTGACTGTTGTACATTTTAGACAAATCTGTCTGAACTGTTTGATTATATGAATAAAGGCTCCTCATTGGAATTATGCATGAACTAAAATTCTATTTCTTTGACTGTCCAGATTTTTGTTTGGACTGCCGGCTCCTTTACGCTCCATCAGACTCTAGACTTTGAGCAAGACATCCTGAGCACAACTCCATTCACTCATGCAGATGTGCACTACCTGTTGGTATGCATTAACAGTCAGAGTGAAAGCTGCCAAATGCTTCAGTGGACTGGTGGAAAATTTCAAAACCCTCAGCCTCTCCCACTAACAGGCAGAGCCAGTCAGGTGGAAGCAGTCAACACAAGAGCAGAAGACACAATCATGTTGATTGCAACTGAAGGTGATCTAGCTTGCTTTGATGTCATATACCATTTATGAATGTTGTTACATCTGTTTTACAACTTCAGCTACGGATAAACTATCTGTTCATGTGAGCTGATGTATTAAGCAAAGTTAGTACATTTTTAAATGATGACTCATCATTTTCAGCTGGAAAAAAGACCGCATATGTATGCATGACCTATAATGGTTGTCAAGTGCACTTTGTCTGCAGTATTGAAATGATGGTTTAGTTTTTGCAGTTGTTAAATGTTTTTTTTATTTATATGTAGCTATGTTTTCACTGTACTTTCTAGTGGATTATGTGGTGGGTTCGATACTGGTTAGGACAGTACAAACAGGAAACTGTATTTATTATGCAAGAAAACATGCTTGTTCTGTTAGATTTAAAATGGCAAACTTTACAGGGTAGAGCAGCCCATATTTATACGCTCTGTATATTTTGAAGAGATATCTTTTCAGTCTGCACAAGTGGTGAGTTTTTTGGTTCAGACCTGTTGTGGGTTTATGGGAAAGGCCTCAGTGTGGGGCAGAGCAGAACCACGAGAGAACACAGAGGTTGTAATTTGTCACTCTTGGGTGTGTCAGTCAGACAAGTGGTTACATAAACAGGCTATTTGTAGCGTGAAGAAACTTAAATCTGTGATTTTTTTTTTCTGAAACATGTGCCTGCCTTTTTCTCCAGGTGTCTCTTCATCCTGTGAGGTGTTTCAGTGGAAATCAGGAGAAACTTCACCACAGCTTTATCAGTCTATTCCTCACCCTGGCCTTACCTCCATTCACTCATTCACTGCTCCTTCTGCGATCAGTAAGTATAGAGTTCATAATGTATAAAAGGATACCTCAAGTGCCAAGTAACATTGTGTAACAGTTTTTAAGGTTGACAGTATATGAAGAACTCTCTGTGAGATATAACAATCCAAAATATAGGCATATTTTGTCTTCATTCCTTTCCAAAAATGGCAGGATTGTGACACCATAGGATACACTTCAAGATTCATAACAAACAGACAACACACAACAAGAACAACAATAAAAAACAGTAGATTTCTAAAAAAAAAAACCTCTGAAACAAAATTCAACCTCTATCAAGCAAACGGAGAGGTATGAGATAAAGACTTACCCATGATTTCACTGTTGGTAAAAGCAATACAATGAATACAGCAGAATGCAGGAGTATTCTGTGCTTAGATTCAGACACATGCACCAAAACTGAATGAATGACATTACATCTTTGAGCAAGAAAGTGGTCCTAAACATACAACCAAAGCAACCAAAGAACTTCTCAAGCTCAACAGTTGCTATATCCTCAAGTTTAATCTGATTTCAGATTATTTGATTTTACTCAGTGAAAGTCACTTATAAAGAACAAAATGAGCAAAAACTGGACGAAGTAAAGACCTGGGAGACTCTTACATGAAGTATCAGTTATTTATAACCATACTTAGGTAACTCAAGCACAAAGCCGAAATCTTAACCATAAACTTAAGAGTCAAAACTGTTTCTTTTGGTCTTTTTTTTGTTGTGTTTGCCATTTGTACTAAAAAAATTGTTGTCCGAAAACCATAATGTCATCTTTTTTTATTCTCATAGCTTATGTGCTGTTAGCTGGAAGAAATGGTTCATCGCTTTACTCCTGGAGGTCTGATGTCAACCTGTTCATCATGATCCTGAGGGCCCCTCCAGCCATTAGTTTTCTCTCTTTCATGGTTCCATCCCTCAACACCACAAAGATCCTCTTTGCTTCTTCTGAGGAGAATACCTCCACTGTTTATGAGTTCACATCTGTCTCAAATCAGTCAGATTTCATACCCAGGTAGCTGATTTATTATATGAGGGGAAAACAAACTTTAGCTCAGAAAAGAAAATAACTTTAGGAAGTTTATTGTGTTTTCTTTACTTTCTTAAATTCAGTTTCGGGAAGTTGAACTTTGCTCCAGGTGACAGCGAGCTGGAGATTGCCGTGAACATTATAGATGATGACATCCCTGAGGTGGAAGAGTACTTTCAGGTGAAGCTGAAGAACCCAAAGGGTGGTGCTGAGATTGGATTTGGTGGTCAAGTGACAGTTATCGTCCCAACCAACGATGATGCCTATGGAGTCATTGGATTTGCTCTGGTGAGCAGATAAATCTTGTGTAAAATAGTCATTATGTTACAGTCATTGTGCTAAACCTCAAGTTATTCACTTACCACATCTTGTTAATTAAAAGGTATTTCTAAGCATTAAGGTAAGATGTAGTAATCTGCTTATATTTGCAGAATTCTCTAAATATGGAGGTTGAAGAGTTGGAACAAAATAATCAGATTTCTCTCACGGTGGAGAGGAAAAGAGGGAGTTTTGGTAGACTGACTGTTCACTGGGCTGCTAATGGTAGTTTGGCTGACATTTACCCCACATCAGGAGTGGTGAGTAGGTCCTACTGTTCTGTTAAACTTAAGATACATTTCAATATGCTTTGATAACATGTCTGAACTGAGTACTAGAATTATAGGAGAAATCAAGTATGTCATCACAAATTTGTAGGCCAGTGTAAAATGATCATTTTCATCACAGGTAACATTCTCTGAGGGTCAAATGTTAGCCGTCATCTCAATAGCTGTGGTAGCAGATGGTTTCCCAGAGCTACGTGAGAGTGTCACAATTACCATCCTGGATGTTACCACTGTGGGCCTTCAAGACCTGAGACACGTGGCTGTCATTGACAAGCAGCGATCTCAAGCTCTGCTCACCATCTTGCCAAATGGCTCTCCCTATGGGGTGATTGGATGGCATCTGGACTCCCAGTTTACTCGAATAGATGAACCACAGAGTAAGAATCTTAATGAAAGTAATTAATGAATGGCAGATGCTAAGTCAGTAAATGTGGATTGTTGCTATGCACCGCAGTTTGTTTAAGTTATTTTAATGCTGAATTATTCACAAACTAAGCCAATCTTGAGCTATGCTTTCATTTCATTCCAGTAAGGGCCATAGTAAGTTCAGCTTAAGTCTTAGGTTGCTTAATACCATTCCTTTAGAAAAAAAGGTTACAAAACACCAATTCTTCTTTTTTGTGTTTTCCAAAGATGACTTTACAGTAATTAGTCTTGGAGATTTCCTGTAGATGAGATTTCATGATTTCCAGGAGGTGAAGTAATTCAGGATTTGTCTAAATCTCTTTATTGGAGTCCACCCAGGTCAAAGAAGTCTGGGTAGAGCTCAATGTCTTACAAATTTGCTCAAATGTAAATACATTTGATTTTTTTCAAACTTATTATAACTATTGCAACTATTGTTATGCGATTTTTCTATTTTTAATAGATTTATTAAGTTACCCCAATCCTATTTTTCTTACCCTGCAGGGGCTCCAGTCAATGTGACTCTTTCTGTTGTAAGGGAGCAGGGCTCCTCAGGTGAGGTGGCAATCTATTTCCAGACCAAGCCAGCCTTGTACCAGCCACCATCCAATCAGGCCACTGCAGGAGAGGACTACTTAACCAGAAATGACACCATCATCATGATCAATGGTGCTACTGTGGCCCTTGTAACTGTCACAATCCTACCGGTAAGAATTGGAAGTTTATTAAATATGCTGTTGTCTTACTGTTGTTTTAATGTTTTTCCATTCTTTATTGTGCATATACATGTGTGTTTTTCCAAAGGATGATATTCCAGAGCTAGCAGAGAGTTTCCTGGTCAATATCACTGGAGTAGAGCTAATTAGAGGTTCAGCTGGAGTTGGGCAGCCCAGTGTGAAGAGGCCTGGTTTGGAGGTGGCAGAGATCACCATCCAAGAGAACGATGACCCCAGAGGGATAGTGCAGTTCAATGTTTCTGAAGTAAGCACAGTACATGCTGATAAAACAATCTTAATGCTAACAACAGGAACATAATTAATCAACCACTTTAGAAACCTACTTGGTTTGAGAAAAGTCTGAAAACAAACAATGACAAATATACTGGCCTCACAGAACCATCATTCAGCTATCCAGCAAGTTGAACACCACCATACAAGGACTCTGGGACACCCAGCCGAAGTTTAGACAACCAAAAGATTTAACAAATAATGAAAATATGATTATGCTTAAAATTGCTTAAAAATATATTGTATGACAAATAAACATTACTAAACACCTTGTCTAGGATATCCCTGGGAGTGTGTTGGCCTATGAGATACCAGCACCAGACAACATCTTCTATCTGTTAGTGGTGCGACTCACCGGTACAACTGGAAGACTGGTTGTGTACTGGGAGGCTGAGCCAATCACTGCTGATCTTAATGACTTCAGCCCCATATCAGGAAACATCACGTTTCAAGATGGGCAGGTAAAGCACATCTAATTGTTATCAGCTGAAATGAAGCTGACTTGAATATCATATACAGCCATGAGGTGAGACTTCTCCAAAAAGTGTGCCATGAGTTAGTTTGTGTTTCTGCTAATTTTTTAGAGAGAAGCCACAATTGCCATCGCCATTATGGATGATGAACAAGTGGAGACCTCAGAGACCTTCAGAGTGAATTTGCTGCGTGTGATTGGAGGTGCTCGTCTTGGACAAGTGACCTCTGTAACTGTCAGTATTCCAGCAAACGATTCACCTCTTGGACGATTTGGTTTCGAGGAACTGGAGGTCATTAAAGAATCTAATATAATAACCCCATGTTGAACAGGAAGTGTTCACATGTCACATGTCTCTGTAGTCAAAAATACTCATATTATATTATTCCCTCTAAGATCACGGTCAGTGAACCAGAGTTTGTGGATGATCCTGCTGCTGTGGCGACGCTAGTAGTGCTGCGTAGTGCAGGAGGTGAGGGCACAGTGACGCTTTCGTGGCAACTGGAAAGCCAGGCTATAGATGACCTTGCACCTGTCAATGGAACTCTTGTTTTCACTGAGGTATAGTAGCAAAGGGTGGCATTGTTATCCCAGCAGATATTATGTATTGTTTAGTTTATTTTTCAAGTGACTTATCTAGAATGTTGTAGTACTGGATTTCTTCTTAAAGGCTACTTTTCTTTTTATATTTTACAGACTGAGTCTGTTAAGTCATTTGTGCTTAGAGCCCTCGCTGACAATGTCCTGGAAGGAGATGAGCATTTCACTATACGGTTGTTTCCTGCTGACAGTGGTGCTGTTATCGACCCTTTAAATGGTTTGTAGTCATGAAAAAATGTCAAGCTGACAGAACTTCAATTGATTGAAAAAAGTGCAGTATTTTCAGGATACAATAATCCTTCTTTGTCACCTTTTTCCCTCAACTACCATGTGCAGACATGGTCACTATAACCATCAGGGCAGACAAAGCTGCCTTAGGGATAATTGGAATAGCAGAGTCATCTAGGAACATCCTCATTGGAGAACCTCAGGGAGATTATAATGGGAGCGCAGTGGTCGGGTAACATAAGCATTTAAGACAATATTGCAGATTCAAATTTCAGTGTTTCAGTTTATTATTGACAAATGTTAAAGTGAAAATTGTGTGCATTTCTTTGGTTTTCTTCAGCCTTGTGCGAGGGCCGGGTGTGTTTGGAGAGGTGCAGGTGTACTGGAATATCACTCCAGCAGTGGCATATGAGTTTGAAGAAATGTCTGGCACCATAACCATGAGAGATGGACAGTCTTTTGCCTCCATTACTCTGAAGGTACTGAAATACTTTTTAAATTAACCAAAAGATCACATTTTTATCTGCATAGCAGGGACAAACTGTGTATTATGATGTTAGGTTCTGGATGATGAACTCCCTGAAGAGCGCCGTGAGTACCAGCTTTCATTGACCTCTGCGACCTCAGGACTAGGCATAAGTCCCATAGCCGGGCATGCAAGGATTTCCATGGCAGCTAGCGACAACCCTTTTGGGATTTTCTCTTTCACCCATCTCAAACTCAGAGCAACAGAGGAGGAGGCAACAGTGAGCTCATGAAAATGGCACTAATATTTGACTTCATATAGCTGAAGGCAGATTAATAAATTAGGCATTTGTATGCAGTTGCCTACCTCACAGATGTGTCATTTCCTTTCTTTTCCACAGGTCAATGTGACAGTGAGTCGCTCTTTTGGCAGTTTTAGTAGTGTGTGGGTGACCTATGAGACCTCAGAAAGCACTGCGGTCAGTGGAATAGACTTTGTTCCTGCTTCCGGACGACTATTATTCATCCAAGAGGAAACCTCTAAACAGGTCACACTGTATATTCAGGATGACAGTCTTCCAGAAGGGCCTGAAATGTTTTTTCTCAACATCACTGATGTAGAGCTAGTCAATCTCAGGTAAGGAAAAGTTTATAAGGTGCAGTAGACTAGGAACTATATTGGCTGGAATATTTATGATAACATCATCACAAGGAAAGTGTGATAATTGTTAAATAGATTCCAGGCTGCAAATAAGTTTGAAAGACTACGGTCATCCACAATATAAACATTGCAGAACCCTGCTGTGTTGATCTGAATTGTTATCAGTTACTCTTTATCCTGTGTCTCCCTCTTGTGGTCAGTGCTGTGGACTACACAATGAGAGAGTCTGGGCTACAGATGGACCAGCCTCCAGTTGTTGGCAACATTTCTTCTGTTGTTGTGGTTATACTACAGAATGACAATGCTGAAGGTATCCTGGAGTTCAGGGAGGACTATCTTAACTTTACAGGTAAGAGTCAAAACAAAAGCAGTTAGTTTTTATCTTGTAAAATGCTCAAATGAGTGAAAACACTGTGGAATTAGACTATTACACAATTTTTCATGAAACTATGTGATACAAAGAAATATTAAAGGAGTATTAACTGTATGCACATCTGTTTGTTGCTGTTTTTTCCTGTTTTATGTCTTTAAGTTGAAGAGGACATGGGTACTGTAGTAATCCCAGTGGTGAGGAGAGTGGGCACTTATGGAATGGTGTCCGTACAGTTTATTTCTAGAGGCTTGACTGCAACCCCTGATCTCGACTATATCCTGTACAATGGCTCGGTGGCATTTGTCCATGGCCAGAATATCAGCTACATAAATGTCACTATTGTTGATGACCTTGACAGGTTAGAGGCAGATCTTCTTCATCAGCTACATTGATCATTATTAAATGATATTACTTGATTCCAATTTTACAAAACAACTAAAACTGTGTCCCACAGTGAACATGCAGAGATATTCGAAATCTTGCTGGTTGGAGCCACAGGAGGAGCAGTTGTGGGCTCCCAGCATGTTGCGAGGGTAACCATTGGAAAGAGTGACTCTCCAAGTGGGGTGGTCCGTTTTGTCAATGAAAGTGTCATAACGGTGGCAAACCCCAACTCCACACTTAAACTCAATTTTGTTCTGGAGAGAGCAGGAGGCCTGCTAGGCAATGCAACGGTATGAAGATTGAGGCAGTAAACGGAAATCTCAGCATGCAGTTCTTTGTCAGATCTTGGTTTGCCCTGATGATCATTCAGATTTGTCTTTCCCTTTGACAGGTTGCTTGGGTCATTCTTGGCCCTAACAGCAGAGAGGTCCTTCCCTCAATCAATACTGACATTAGAGGGCCTGTAAATGGATCCTTCTTCTTCGGGGATGGAGAGGAGAGCACAGGCATTATAGAGCTGCGGATTCTCCCCCATGGTGAAGTGGAGGTGGAAGAGACATTTATTGTAGAGCTCAGTATTCTTTCTGGAGAGATGTATGTTGATCCTCTGGCTGGTTCCATAACACTGAAGGTACTTCACTGTAACTATGACTCAGTTAAGATCAGTGGACAAAACACAATTATGATGCCAAATCCCTTTTTGCCGAAGGAAATCAGCTCTTATCAATTGTGTTTTTGTCCCTCAGATCGAGAAGTTTGGTGACCCAAATGGTATTGTCCAATTCACTGATGATACTCGTAGAGAACGTGTCCTCAATGAGTCCACAGAAGCAGAGGGTCCACGCAATATCTCTCTGTTGATTACACGGCGAGAGGGTGTTGTGGGCAACATCACAGTAAGATTCTTTCATGAATGTATATTTATTATGTTTTATTGTGCCTACTATGTGTGCAGATACTTGCTGAACTTAATTATTTTTGGTTATGGTTAAAATTGTGAACACAACCACACTTTCACCGCAGGTCCACTGGCAGATACAAAGTGAGTCTGATATAATGGGTGACTTCCTCACCTTAGCTGGCTCAGTGGTGATTCTGGAGGGCCAAAGGGAGGCAGAGATTATGCTTAGCCTGATGCCTGATACAGTGCCAGAGCTGGAAGAGCTCTACATTGTCCAGCTCACAGCTGTAGAGGGTGGTGGTACTCTAAATGCCAACCCAAATCTGACCAGAACCCACATCAGGTTTGTTATGTACTTGTACATAAAAAAAACTTAGCTGAAAAGTAAAAAACGGAAAACTTTGAGTTAATTTTCCTCTTTCTAACACTAGGGTGCCTGCAAATGATGAACCCCACGGAGTGTTTACTCTGAACCCTGAGCAACAGTCTATAGTGGTTGTGGGTTCGGGCTCTGACTTCACCAGAGTTCTGGTGGTGAATGTGACTCGGCTAGCTGGGCTGTATGGCAACGCTAGTGTGGGCTACAGGATCAGTGGAATGGTTGATGAAGAGATGGACATTAATGAGATACTGGGAGGAAGAGCTGAAGGACGGATATTTATGAGAGAGGGACTCTCCTTTGGGACAATCACCGTGCCCATCAGCAGCCAGGTGAGAGAGAGGATTCTTCCTGATACTCACAACATACATTCGGCAAAAACTATTCTAGCTGTCAGTGGATAATAAATATTCCCAAATAACATAACTCATGTTGTTTTGAGGCATTCATGTGTGTTGACCTCCTTTCCAACACTTTTTCTTCTTGTAGGTGTTTTTGTCAGTTGGTGCAAGCTTCACAGCAGAGCTCACAGATGTCAGACTAGTCAGTGCTATCCAAGGTGCTGAGCCTCGCCTCCTTCATGAAGCCAGCATTGCTATGGTAACAGTACCCGTGGAGGCTGCCAGCTCAGAGGTGAGCTGTGCTTGTTTAATTATTGTTTTGTTATTTAGTTTTTTTCTTAGAAAAGAAAATTATTTATAATAGATTGTCCCAGCTAAAGAACACATCTCATTATTAGAGATAATAAAGAGCGCGACCCTGCTGGGGATGCGCTCACCTTGTCTCTTCACAAGAATTTCTCTGAATTGAAAAATGCCATAATTTATGAGCATGATGGATAAAAATTCATGAATATATTACGCTTGTTTTCTTCCAGTAAAAGAGAGTAATTTGACTTTCACTAAAAGCGGAATAAGAAAATAATCTGAATTTTAAAAACCATCAATCCAGTTTAGGATCAGGGCCAACATCAAAAGTTAGTAACTTTAAATCCATGCCCCACCTCTGGTAAAACTTCCATCCAAGTTTCTCCATACCTATTTTTCCAAGTAAACAACCAATCAACACAACCTCATCATTGGAAGACAAAGTTGGGTGTAGTGATTTACATTCTTCACGTGTCTGTCCACATACTTAATGTCATTCAGAGGATAAATAAACCACCAAAACTGAGTTAATGCTGAAAAATCAACCCCTCTGTTGAACATTTATACCCACGTTTTCTTTCACCTTTACATTTACATGACAGATCTTATGTAACCCTCCTCAGCAAGTTACAGAATGCTCGAATGTGCTCTATATGTGAGCAAACAAAGTTAATCCATTATCAACTGACTTGTTTCATTTGTGTCATGCAGGTTGGTTTTGCCTCACTGGCTTTGCAGGTTTCAAGTGTAGAAACAGGAACATGTGAGGCAAAGGTTATACGAATAGGGCTGTTTGGGGACATCAGGGTGCAGTGGAAAGCTGGATATCCTTTAGGACTGACTCCATCTGGCTTTCAAGCAGGGGCTATCATACCAAATTCAGGTAAGATAGCCAAAGATGTCTTGAGATCTGAATAACTGAATTATTACAGGACACACTCACTATTAGCTAAAACCCAAGTACTGTCTTCGGCAATACACCAGTCTGAGCATTCATCTTTCATCACATAGTATGGATAGATTATTTTCTGTTTTTATATAACACTTCCAATCTGGCTACTATGCTAAAAATTCACTGAATATTTTCCGTCGGTTGTGTTCTTTCTTCACATGTAGGCTCATTGACCTTGGCCCATGGAGAGAAGACCAAAGTCATATCATTTACAGCTGTTGCTGATGCATTAGAGATGGCTTCTTATGCTATACACCTCACTGCTGATACTGCTGCAAGTGGAGCAGTCAAGTTCAGGTAGCTTTCCAGCAGTAGTTGTAAGCTGTGGTGTAGCCATTAACTTTAAAATGAAACATATTACTTATACTGGCCTCTTGTTTATGTCTCTCCCTGCACAGGCCAGGTTTTACTGTTGCAGAGGTGGAGCCACTGGGCATCTACCAGTTTGCCCCTGATTCCCGCCAGCTTGTTATTGCAGAAGACATCCAAACTATCACACTTTATGTTCAGAGACTTTATGGTTCTCATAGCAACACTACTCACCTGTCCTATACAACATTAGATGGCACTGCAGCAGCGGGCGAAGATTTTCTCCCTGTGTCAGACGGCCGTTTGGTCTTTGACTCACCTCACCAAACCAACGCTTCTTTTCGTCTTTCAATTCTTGATGACTCCCTCTCAGAACCCGATGAATACTTTCAGGTCAGCTTAATGGATGTTCAGGTCGTTACTCCAGACTTGTCCTGGGCACACACCTCTCCTCGCCTCAACCCTCAGTACAGTGTGGCCACTGTCACCATCCTGGCAAGCGATGCAACCGGTGGAATTCTGAGCATCGGACCCTCACTTGTCCAAGTACCAGAGGACCGAGATGAGGCAACACAGCAGGAGAGGAGGGTTATTCTAAAGGTGCGCAGGTCTGACAGTGTTGCAGGGCTTGTGAGGGTCCGTGTCCAGGTGTATGGAGGTGTGTACTTGTTTTGTGTTTTTTTTTTTCACTGGTGATCCATTTGTACTAAATTATGTGCTATTTATCTAAAACCTGTATTGTTTTGTGGTTTAACTCAGATGGAAGTGCGACATCTCCTCCCTTTGCTTTGGAACCCAACGGGACCCTCGCTACGGAAGAGCAAGACTTCCGCTTGCAGTCCACTATAGTGTCTTTACAGGCTGGTGAGGATGAGTCAGAAGTTATCCTCATTATCCTGGATGACTCGGAGCCAGAAGGACAAGAAGTATTCTTTGTCTACCTCAGTGGTCCAGAGGGAGGAGCCCAGATCACAGACAGTCCATATCAGGGCTTTGGAGCTTTTGTCAAGATCACTATTCTTGGTAAGAACATTGGAAAAAAAGAAAATTCCATTTATTTCCCATTCATATTGGATGATGTTGTCAAATCAGATCAGATGTGAAGCATCTTTATTGCCATTAAAATTGGATTGGATTCTAGGCTTAATCTATGCCTTTCAATGATAATTGTGGTTTTAATGATATTACCTTTGGTTACTGTTACCTATATCTCACCTTTACTCTAAAGCAGTTTTTCTTTAAGGTTTTCTAACTCAGATTTAATTAGTTTTGCAGTCATTGATGCTGCAAAGTACCTCCTCACAATGATCCTCCATGCTTCACTGTTGGAATGGTCTACGCCCTGACCTCCCACAGGGTTCCCCAAAAAGCACAGAGGGTCTGCAAAGCTCTGACTGTTCAGATCCCATGTGATTGTTAAAATTAAGGCCATGTCCATGTGAAGACAAGTTTAGGTGTGTCCACCTTATGTTTTTATCATTTGGATATTTTGTTCACATTTGCTTTGGGAGCCTGGAAATGCAAATATTTTCAAACCAGCCTCCAAAGTGAATAAATGGGAATCATTAGAATAGATATTGCTTTACAAAAATATATTAAAACAGATATTCTTGGTCAAAAATTAAAAAAAAAAAAAGCTACTCAATAGGCCACACCTTGTGCATCCAATACATTTTTGTCCATGTACTGTGTGGTTTAGTGAGATTAGTGAGTTAGTGGAACTTTAGTAGTGGAATGGTTCGTCTCTGTCCTGGTAACCTTGATTTCCATTTCATTAATAAAACATGTCTGAGAATATTATTTGTCCCTATTAAGGAAAAAAGAAAAAAGGCAAGACTGTATGTCAATAGTTACCTTAACTTCAGTTTTAAAGTCTTCTTAGTAGTTGGATTAATAGGGTCTTCAAGGACAGTTATTTGGGAACGACTGGACTTAGCCACATGATGAGTAGTGCACTGTGTTAACTAGAAATACTATTTTGAGTTCCGCTCAAACAGTTCAGTTTAATCAGACTTGAGAATCCTTTAAATTCTGTAAAACACGGGGCTGTCAGGTGCATTTTGCTTTCTTTGACTTCCTGGTTGGCAGTCCTTCCAGTAGGTTTTCCTATCCCAGTAGGGGTACTGGTATTCTGATGGTATATTAGTAGTTGTTGGATTTTCAATTACTTCCTGTGTCTGAAGCCTTTATGGCTTTTTTTTACTTATTTCTGTCAAGTTCTCGTCAACTCAATTCTGATAGCCATCTTCCCCATCCTTTAGGACTCGGGTCTAAGTTATCTAGAAAATATGTTGTTTACAAACTTCCTCTATTTTACAATTATGAACACCTACAAACTGAAAACTTGGAAATTGTCTTCTTCTCTCACCTTTTTGTTTGCCTTGCTGCGGTCTTGCAGAAGACTATAGAGACCCTCAAATTCATTGAACATTATTCGCTTCATTACACAGAATGAACTGTAAGACCACATATACCATACAAAGATGTGTATCCCACAAAACTGTAGTATGTCTGTCCACTAAAAAAAATTTGCCTCTACTCCTTCTGAACTCATCTTAAAGAATGCTTAAGGATGAGAATTGATTTTAAATGATAGGTTTTAGTTTTTGTTAAAACACATTGAAAATATTTCAAAAGAATGTTTTCAATCTCTTAGGTTGTCACTGATGATTAAATTGCAATTCTTCCAGTTTAAAATGACATCTATAACACAACACATAAGTACATAGTCTGTGCCTGGTTTCACTTATTCCACTGATTTGCATGACTACTGCACTGGTGTGCAGCTTCCTTCCGGTGTAAGACAGTGTCTGTGTCTAAATCACTGCAATGGCAATGACTGCTCACTTCAAATCAAGCTGTGATTGATACCAAAATAACGTAATTCAGAATTAATTAGTCAATTCTGTTCTGTTTTTAACTAGTTTTTGCTTTGTTTTTTTCTTTTGTACTTCATTTCATCCTTTCCAGGGAGTGACATCCATAATGGCATTGTTGGGTTTAGTCTGAGTTCCCTGATGGGCCAAGTTCTGGATGAGGATTCGGAAACTAGAACTGCCCTTCTCTACCTGCAGAGACAGGAAAACAGGTCATTAAAACACCCAGAGTTTTTTTTATTTTTTTTTATTTTTTACATTTGGTCAAAATTTAAGGTTAATACAAACCTGTGTCCTAAAAAATGGGTCCATTACAAGTTTCCCCCATCATTTACTTTGACTGTTAGTAATTGCTTAATTTTTCCATCTTCACAGAGCCTTTGAGGATTTGGAAGTCTTCTGGAGAGCTACTTTCAGCAAAGAATCTCTAAGTCTGGTCAGTAATGGAGTCGACCTGACCACACAACTTGTGCAGACCTCGGGAACAGCAATCTGTAGGAGAGGAGAGATAATCTGTGCCCTCACTCTGGAGGTCCTGGATGATGAGGTAAGAGGGAGGAAGAGGACCTCAGCAAAAACAGCACTACAACATTATTTTGTCTTTCTGACCTTGAAATGTGTTCAGCTAAATCATAAAAGGCAAAATGATCAAACTGAACAAATATTAACATTCTCTGTGTTCATTCATATCTGGGCACAAAATAAAACAATTACTCACCTGTATTGTTTTAGGAGCCAGAATACCAGGCATGGTTCCTGGTGGAGATTTATCAAGTGGGTGCAGGAGCTGCCATTAATGACACCACTCGTTTTGCCAACATCACCTTAGCAGAAAGTGACAGCCCACAAGGTGTTGTGTACTTCACTGTAGGCCATAGACTGCCCATCGCCACCCTGCTGACCACAAGGCTCAGTCTGCAGGTCTACAGGCAAGCAAGCACAGCTTCAACCATGGCTCTACAATTCCGCACGGTGGTAAGAGAGACCAATAGTTAGGATTAAGTAATTCAATGCAACCATGCAGCATAGGCGGCCCACACAGAGGCACAAACAGAAGGAGGGACTGATAAGGTATTTATCTTATCTAATATTTAGTTTTTTGTTTGAATTGTCTTTTAATCATTTAAAAATAATATTCAAATAAATTTCGCCAGGTGTGGCCTTGTTGAGCAGATGTACCTCATGGCTTTCCACAAACATCTTTCTTGGATATCTGATGTAATTTGATTTTGTTTTTATAATTCCAACTAATCAAGAAAATTTGCTATTGTGTTGCTGTACCAACTGTAATGCAATACTAATGCCAGGTAATCCTGCATGATGGTACACCATCTTTTTTTCTGGATTATAATGATTTCATTTTTTGAAAATATATTCTGAATTAGTACATTTCTTCAGAGTAATCCAGAAATGCTAGAAAACTGAATAGTAAAAATACTTAGTTTTTTTTTTTTTTTAATTTAAGGTATGGATAAATTTGACAATTGAGAGCTAAAAAGCAAGACTGCATGAAGTTGTTACTGAACACACTTTTTTTACACAATTTTACTTCCCATAATGTTGCCTGATTTCAGTCTGTTTTAAAGATGCTTCCTTCATGTATAGATTAATAAAGTAAATTATCAATACTTATTAAGTTCAAGGAAACAAAAGTTTTCTTCCTCTTCTTTGATCTCTTTGCATTGTTTCATTTCTCTGAGAGACAATGATTCGTGATGTCAACACTCAGCTCAAGTGCACAGAGTGTCCAGTGACACTCTTTTTGATACTGGAGATGAAAGTAGGAAAAGTGTCTGGTGTATTCAGCTAAAATCAGAAACCTCGCACAGATGCATGCCTGGGTCATTTGCTTTCATCTCTGCTAGACAATAGGTTTTTTGTATTATAAAGGCCTAGTCCTCGTGGTTATGCTTTCACAACAAATATTACAAAACAGTCAGCTTCACTCAGCAACTTGCTGAGTGAAGCTTGCAAAGCTTGCAAGTGCTTGCAAAATTGGCTGTGAAAGTAACTGTATGGTAAATGAAAAATGTGCCTTTGGGAAGTTTGATGTCTAATTAATTAGTGGATTGTCATCATATAAAAAGTTAATAAATCATGACACTGCCCCTTCATCCTCGATCAGAGTTTACCTCAAAATATTCTCATTGTCTTTTAGGAGCTTCCAAGGGAAGAGATGGTGGGTCCCTATGTGATCTGGCCTGCGAAAGAAGGAATGGACTTCCCTAAACAAGAGGGCCAAGTAACCTTTGATGTTGGGCGTCACATCACGTCAGTAGACATTTACCTGACACCTGACCTGGCCTCATCCTCACCTACACCAAAACGCTTCCAAGTTGAGCTCTACAATCCGACAGGGGGAGCCAGTGTTCATCCTCAGTTTGGACTGGCGAATGTAACTGTGGTGTCAAATGCAGCAAGTGAAGCTGTGTGGGTCTTACTGGACCAACTACATCAGTCACTTGACCCGACTATATTGAATAAGGTGCTGCAAGGACTTAAGAATAAGGTCGTTTCACCTCTCACTCGTGAGCAGATGACTGCTGTGCTCGAAGCTCTGGAGAGGGTAAGAGCGTTAAAGTTAAGACTACAAGCCAAATTATTTTCTGTAAATGTCCTGGAACTTTTCTATCTGTTTTTGTTTAGAATGTATGGGACTAAATTAATTTTAATTATTGCTTTTCTTAGGAATTACATACCAAACTCACACTGTGTATAAAAATGTATTAGCTGTGACTTACTAGATGTATGACAAATACATTTATACAATGTTGTTTCTCAGTCTTTGCAACTTTTTCCTTCTCCCAATCAAGGTGCTTGTAGAAGCAGACCGGGCACCCTTAAAGGAGAGTAGTCGGAATTTGACCTATGACCTGCTGTGTGCCTTGGCCAATCCCACTAGAGTTGACACTCGAGGCCTTAGCCACCTTGCTGAGGTGGCAGAGAGATTTGCTTTTTCCCTCCTCTCACACAACCAGTGTGAGATGTGAGTATCAGTCTAAGAGATGAGTAAAGAGATTATGAACATTATGTTGCTGTATTTCATAGATAACTACCTTGCAGTGTGTGTTACATTATGTTTCATATTATAGATCTTTATCCTCTGTTTTATTTTTCCAGAATGGGTGCTGTCCTGGAAACATGCCCTTATATGACCATCTCTGCCTTCCAATGGTATCCCACTCAAATTAATGGACACAAATTCAGAGGCCATAATACAGACTTCTTCCAGCTTCCAGATACACTGCTGCCAGTGCCAGCAGTCTCCAATACAGACTGTGGCAACCTCAGCAGGATTCAGCTGGCTGAGTTCAGAACTGAGCACTGGTTTCTCACCAATGATACGTTTACAGCTGTCAGCGGGAAGGTAGGGGAATGTGGTCATAGTTTGATCACATTTGAAAAGCATCTGTAGTTTCACTGTAGTGAAAAATAGTTTTGTTTAAACAGCAGGTGGCAGTATTGTCCTGACATATATCAGTCATTTATTTTTAATGGTACTCAACTGAGTTCTCCTCTGCTGTTGCCTCTGTTTGTAGGTATTCTCAGCCAGCCTCCAGGGCAGGGGGTCACGACCCCTAGAAGATGGCAATGAGGTGGTGTATCGTATCCACTCCCCTGGACAGCAAGTTAGACCAGGAGAGTCTGTGTGCCTTCTGTGGAACCAGACCACTGCAAGGTAATGCAGTAAAGACACATTAAACCTGATACATACTAGACAATTCCTTAATAAAAACTACAAGAGATTGTTTCAGTATTACCTGGTTATACCACTGGTTTATTTGTTATGTAAGATATGCCCTCTGAGTGTTTTATTTATTCTTATCTCCCTCCAAATATCCATCGCTTATATCTGTACATCATGCTAAACTTATGTGTCCTCCCCACATTGAACTGGACGACTAAGAACAAGTTGATAACTGAGAGAAGTCAAAGTTTGGTCTCTCTGTAAGACATGTTTTACTGAGAATTTGAGATTTCTTTTATTCCTGTTTTTGTATCTGCATATTTAGTCTCATACAATCTGTATCCACACCCCAGGAATGTCCTCAGCATTTTGTTGAGGACATTCCTGGGGCGTGGAGTGGGATTTGGCTGGAACACGCTGTTACAAGTTAAGAGTTTGCAGGTTTTGTTTGGCCGGAACGGCTACCTGAATGATAAATTCCAGGGAAAGAGACTGATTAAAGAGGTGATATTATGAACCAGAAGTGAGGAGAGTGTTAATGTTTGCTAGTTAAACCAACACAAATAGGAAAAAGAAAAAAAAAACAACAAAAACAACAAAAACAACGGAGCTTTAACATGTTTAAACATTGACTATGTTTTCAGATTTGACTTTTTTTTTTTTTTTTTTTATGCCAAAAAGCATCCTCAACTTAAACTTTTTCTATGGTTAAGGTCACATATTATCTTTGAAGGGTATAGGCAACAGTTGTGGGTTGACTGTGTTATTTGCCTCACTTACATTGTATTGTATACTACTCCAGTGTCCTATCTTCTAATCTCATTCTGCATTATCTCCTTTCTTTTAGCTGGTCATCAGATGGTCAGTACTGCAGGGTTGTGAAAGAAAGTGGGAATTATGTGGATTGTGCATGCTCCCACTTGTCTATTTATGCAGCCCATGCTGAGTTTGCCATGCTAGCATCTTACAATGAGGCCTTCTATGCCTCGGGATTTATCTGCATCTCAGGTACAACAACGCCACATCTTCATGTTACTGATCTGCATACATGTGCTGTTCTGTGTTGTGTATTGAAGTGGAAATCACATGCCTGACCATTCTACCTGGTGCATATGAGTTTAATCTTATATATTGCTATATTGATATTTCACATTGATTTCGTGTTCTCCATTTGTGCTTCCTCAGGGTTTGCATTAGCCATTATATCCCATGTGCTATGCTCCCGTTTCCCCATGTTTGCTGCCAAACTGCTCACCCACATGATGGTGGGCTGCCTTGGGACTCAGGTAATGCAATTGTTTGGATCTACTCTTGTTACAATACTTTTATTTTGTAAATTTAGGCATTTTCACCTGTTTGCACTTACTTATTCTCTCAGTAGCTTTATATGTGGATGGATGAAGGACTTCTTGAAACTGCTGTATAGGCACTCATCTTTCTGTACCCAAGGAAACAGTGAATCTAGTCCTGTAGATGTATGTGTGTTTGTGTGTGTGTATGTGTGTGTGTGGATTACACACATTAAGAAAGCTGTAATGTTTAAATGGAAAGCTCATCTCTTTACATCCAAATTCCAAGTAAAAGACACACACTCTCAGATATACATTTCATTGTAAACATTTACTCAGATTGCAAACACACGTGCGACTAACTCGACTCTCGCCACAAGACATTTCACAGTTATCTTCTTGGCAATGTGCATGGATGTGAACACAGATAATCAGATGTCATTGGTTGCGTAGTTTGCGGGCCACTGCGTCCTGACAACGCAACCATGCCCCCCCGCACCCATGCCCATTAAAAACGCAAGCTGTCACATAACCATTGAGTGAGATAGATATGTAGCTACAGGTTAGTCTCTCTGCTGGTTCCGATCATGTGTGTGTGTGTGCATGTGCGTGAGTCGATGGGGGACTGGTAATTTTCCACTGGTCCCCCCTCTCTTTGGTTGACAAACACAGGCACTTTCTAAAGCAGACCTTGGGGGCTAGCTACCTCAGACTTGACCTGTTTATGGCCCAGGCAGAGCCCCTGAACCTGAAAAGGTTTTGGATGGAAAATTCCATCCTGTTCTCTTCATAAGACCTTCTTCCTTGAATGTGTATGTGTCTTAGATAATGTAATGTTTTAGCAGAGTCTGTGAGATTCTATGGCCTTCTAATCAAGGTTTGTTGATGAAAACTTGTAGTTGAAACTCTAACTGAATGTACATTTGGGTATTAAGATGTATACTCCAAGTGGTCAGCTGGCACTAACACACATGTTTTGGATGAAGTGGTGGTCTCAGAATACAGGATGAGCTGAATGAAATTTGATCAACTGATGACATAGCCTTTATTTAACTAGCCCCTTAGACTAATATGACTGAAAAAACTCCTTTACAAGGTGATTACTTAGGATTATTTTCATAGTCCTTGTAGACTACATTAATACTTAACATTACTGTGTTCTTATTTCCAAATCAGAAGGATCAAATTTTACCTCCTTGGCTAACCAACTTTTTATTGTTAAACCTCATATGCACAAGTCAAAAAGTTTAGGGAACTTCAACACCTAAACATTTTGCCAAGAAGCTTACAGTAGATCCATTTAGAAGTTGTTATCTTATCTTTTTTTTTGTTTTACATTTTATGCTGCAACGTAATGTAAAATGTACAATGAAAAAGATGGGTGATGATAATAATAATTTAAAAAAAAAACAGTGTTCCTGGCAGGTTTTGCCTGTAATTCTGTTTATTTCATGTTTATTTTCCCAATAATTAACTTAAAATGTTAATATATTCTTTTTTGCTATCATTGTCACAGTGATATTTACATAAATGGTGGTGTCTGTCTGTATCTGTCACACTGAATTTGTACGCTGGTTTTGGACATGGTGTTTTTGTGATGCATCTAGAATTATTCTGTACACCTCCATGTTAGAAAGTTCCAGACACATCCTAACTTCATAAGCTTATTCTGTCTCCCCACAAAACCAAAACAGCAATGTTTTGAAGGACATTCAAGGTCTGTGTTTAAAAGGATTTGTCTGTATCCACACCTTGCTAAAATTTTAGGCTTTAAACATTACCGTGTCACCTCTCAGCCAGTCAAAATAATCTCTTTGGTAGATAATAGTTTTCAGTTGTTAGTAAACTTGCCTTGTTTTTTTCTGTTTGAATATAAAGAAGACAAAGAATCCTGTGTTTTTAATGGCAGGTAAAGTAATTAGTGACAGGACTGTCTCCTGTACTTGTGGGTCTCAGCCTTGCTCATTCTTCACCTCTTGTTTGTTTGAAGAGTCAGATTCTGCTCCAGCCCACTCTGACAGAGAAGGCGTTCCATGTGTGGTGGCTGCTATTAGTCACAAGCTCTGCCCTCTGTGTGGAGAAAATTAAAGCTGCCAGGGTGATTAATTTCACAGTGCAACAGCTAGAGAGAACTAGAATAACATCCCGGCTCTCTGTGAGAGTGCAAGATTGGGTGGAAGCAAACCGGAAGGTGGAGGCTTCGGATTCAGTTCAGGCTAATTTTGAAATGAAACTACTCTCTCTATATTTTGGCTGCCATCCTTTCATCTCTTTGATATGTAAATAGAAAATGTCACAGGTGCTGCATCACCTTGAAAGATTGAAAACACATGGGAAAGTACAAGCAAGAGAAGAAGATAAGCAAACTTATTGCAGAGAGAAAAATATACAGACCTGTATATCACATCACATCACATCACATCTGAAATTAAATGCACTTAACATGTAGCTACTTATCTTGTGAATGGTTTACAAATGAGTATGCTCAATTGTCAGGGAACATGGAAAAGGTCAAAACATAAAGAAATAAATTAACATCAGCATTAACAGGAACTTAGGGGGAAAGTATAACCAAACAACTGGGAACTATTGATTATGTCTTTGTTAAGCAATTCTATCAAAGTGATGTGTGACTTCTTTACAGCATAGGAGAGCTCATATTTACTTTTTAATCTCCCTGATGTTTTATTAAACTGTAAGTTAACCTCAGAATAAACAGTATTAGAAATTGACTCACTATTGTTGGTAAATTATTTTACATTTTTCATTTTCCAGTCATACAGTCTTATTCAAAATGCCAGATGGTCAAACAAGTTTAAAGAAACCCACCGAGTAACATATAGCTACCACTGACAAGGATACACGTCAGACATCAGACCGCCTGCTGAGGGATAATAATGATTTGTCCTATCCACCACCTTTGGGGATGGTGGTCTCATACTGAGCGATCGTGAGTTAGTCTGCGTGAGAGTGTGTGTGTCTTTGTCACATAGAGGTTATACAGTAACAGCTTTTGGCAACAGTTTTGTCTTCTCCTCGGCAAAAGAGCTGAAACTTCTCTGAGTGGAAAGTTACCCATGTGCTGAGTATTAGTCATAGTTTTTTTTTATTCGATTCCAGAAAGCCCTTGTAAAGAAAAAAAAAAGGTATAAATACACCGAAAGCCAAGAACACAAATACATCAAGTTGCAATGAATCAGATATTAAAAACAGTCAAAGTGAGTTTTTTTTAAATAATTAAATAATTAATTTATTTTAGGTGGTTAAGTTATAGTAGTCATATCTTTTTTGGGAAGAAATTTCTGGAGGACAGTGATGGAGAAAGGGAGAATTTGTTGTTATGATTGCCATAACAACAAATAATAATTAATTGTCTTTCAATGTGCAAATGTGCTTTCACATATTGCTGTTATCCAATAAATATCTATATTATGGTGCTTAATGATTTTAGTTTGGTTGCCTGCTTGACTGTAATAAGTTGAGAGGCTATAATGTTAAAAGGAAACAATTTCTTTTACCATAATGGAAATTTTTTGTTTCTTCTCTTTCTGTCTGCAGCTCCTTCTTAAGCATTAAATGTGCACATACACGTGTATGTATGTATACATTCAAGTGCTGATGTGGGAAAGAATATCTATTCTCCATCTCTGCTGCAAACAAAACAATCTAAATTTTAATCCATTGTGGTTAAACAACCCATTACGTCACACACACCCTTCAGCCAGTGAATGTTTATTCTTCTGTTATTTGTGCTTTATTCCAGTATCTGGGAGGTGTTTAGGTGACTTTTAGTTCTGGCAATTAAGGATTTCCTGTTAGTTCTGGGACTGAATCCAGCATTCAAAAGTCTGCTCTTCAGTCTGCCAACACACATAAACACTTCACTATCTTCTTTCCTTTTTATGCAACACCCTACATCGTCACTTCCCGTTTCTGAACAGAATGCAGAGGCTCGGTGATTGCCTTTGGGGTTTTAAAAACTTCCTCTCTGTCGTCAGTGTGTTATTTAGGGGGTTTAGGTTTGTAATAGATATGAGAATTTCTCAGCTCTTCAGCAAAATAGATGCTTAAATTGTGCAATATATGAAGTTGATATTCTTGTGTAGAGTGTAAGACTCTCTGAATGAAGTGAGCGACTCTGCTTTTCCTGAGGATGTTTATCTGTTCCCATCATGACCAATCAAAACATTCAATCAATAAACACAGAGAGTTTGTGTGCATCTTGGTGTGTGTGCGCTTCTCTTGCTGACGTCAGAAAACATGGCTATTGTCCAAAAGATTTTTAAAACAAAATGAAAAACCAAAGAAGGGGAAAGGGTGAGAACAGAACATTGGGTTTAATTTTCCTTCTCTTGCTCCCTTTCTGCTGCTTTGATAGAAATGTTTCTCCATGGTGAGTTTTGTCTACATTCAAGATGTTGGATTTTGTTTTGTTTTGTTTTTTTTCGAGGAAGAGAGCATCCATACAAAGGAAACAGAATGTCCTTGATAAGAATTTAATACCCAGCCAAACTCTTTACTGTCAGCCATTAACTATTGGCAGACAGGTGATGATCACATATAAAATATCACCAGTCCAGGCATGTGTTATTGTGTGTTTGTGCAGACAAGACAGTGGAGAGGTGAAGACAGCCTCTAGGGAGACTCACATTACGCTCTACTGGCTAATCCTACGACTAGTGCCTTGTGATGCCCTGACTTCTCCTTTCATAGTGAAATCCATCTCTGTTCAAGTCAGCAGCATCTTCTTTCTGTGACCTTCTCTCTAGTAATTGCTGTTATAAAATTAAGTTAAACTTTACAAATTGATGAATCATTTCTAGCTTTTTCATGTTTTAAGTTGGTCCACTTTTTTTTTTCCTTTTTTCCGCTCACTTAAATTTTATATCAAATAATTCTGAGTAATGTCCCAAAAATCATCTGCCCTTCCCTTCCCTTAAGATCACTGGGCACATCCTGTGTGACTCATCAGGTTGACCATGACGCCTTTCCTTAAACTGATTACAGACCCTCACCATCATCAATAGTGGAATAAAAATTAGTGTTACCAGGTAACCAGTGTGGCTTTCTTTCTAATACAGGTCTAAAATTACTTCAAATTTTTTTTCTTTTCTCTTTTCTTTTTTTTCATTCACCTCAAACAAACCACTCATTATATGTTGCATGTGTTGTCCATGCACTGCTTGGGTTGAGGTTTACTGTAAATAGAGCATCTGATGCTACACGCAGCTTTCACTTTTGTGGTAAACATTGTCAGACCTTCACAAGGTTTAAATGGTGCACTAATCGCAGGATTAATTAGATTTTATGTAACAGGTAGTGAGATTATTCTCATTTGTGATGGCTCAATTTTGTAGGCTTTATTAAAAAAGAAAAAAGAAAAGGCCAGGTCAACTTCTGCGCATTCATGATGCATTATGTCTCATATCGTGCTTGATGTTAAAGCAGTTATTTTTAGGTGACTGTGATCACCTCCTTGTTCTCTCAGGAGCTGATCTGTTAATATCCAATAGTGCAGGAGTTGAATTAATGTTATTGAACTTCAAACCATCTGCTGTGCTTCGGCAGACTCTGACCTTTCTGTACTCTAGAAGTTACACATTCTTTTTTTTTTTTTTAAATGTGTGTTTTCCTGACAGCATGTGAACCTTGAAATGCATGAACTTTCCTCTGTTTCCAGAAAAAGCAGTCATCATTTAACAGTTGATAAAAAATTAAGCTAAACTTTACAAATTACGGCCAATATCTTGCTATTTTATACCCTCATTTTTTCTTTTGCTAGATGCCCTTTCTAATAGCTGCTATTTCTAAGGTAATTGGTCATTTAAGCCATAAATATGTTTTAAGATAAATATGGATGTTCAGCAAATGAATTGGTTTTAGATAAAACTTTATGAATATTTCAAACATTCACAAGTCTCAGATTTAGCAGACTCAACTATCCTCTGTTGACATAGACTTTCTATTTATTGCCTTGTTTATCAGATAAAGACGATTCAACCAGCAGATGCTCTTTTTTAAATATATATATAACATAATAATGATAGTCTTTGCTAGTTTCCCTGCTCCAAGAAGCACCTTTCACCTGATTACGTGGTGTCATTCAGTTGGACTTATTCAACCAGGGCACCCTGTGAATGAATGTGAGAGCCTTTCAAAATTCTCAGTATCCTGCTCTATTTTTGGAGTTTCACAGTTTATCTTGGTAGCGCTTCATGTGTAGAGTTGACTGAACTTTGGAGGTTTGGGATGCATTACCCTGAAACTATTAAGGTCAGTGATGTTGCTATTATCACTGGATGTTTGCTGTGGTTTTTCTAGGTTAGGTCAAACAGGATGCTTCCCAGTTTTCTTTTACATTTGAGACAAAATTAATTCAGTATGCTTTTACTTAACATCACTGTTAAGATTGGCAGTATATTAACTTGACTTGAACAAGACCTCACTGAAAACCACCTGCCAAGTCTACAATTTGTGTGTGTGTCTGTGTGTGTGTGGCTTTGAATTTTGTGTGCATTTGTGATACAGGCTTAACGTCCTGAAATAGAAGTTTGAAGCCACCTGACTTCCTGAGGGCATCCGGAAGTGTTGAATAGAGGAAGGAAAAGGCATGCAGTGTAATCTAATGACTTCTTTTGTTCAGACTACTTTCTAAGTTTGGATTTTGCTCTTCCTGAAGCACAATGTTTCCTGTGTTTGATTAGATAACTGGAGTTTAATACGATGATCCTACCTAGTGTTACTTTGTAAGTGGTAGAGAACATATACTGTAGGCAACAAAGGCATTAAATATGGAATAAAAATATTCAAAGACAAATGCACATGTTCACATCCCTTTGCCTGTAGGGGTCACTGTAGCTGCATGGCTAGAGTCAAGTTCAACAGCAGCAGGGCATGAAGTTCCTGATCAATGGCTCCTCAGGGAGCTGCTTCTTTTTATGACTAAACCTTTTTGGAGCCTACGAAGAAATTTCTGCACAAAAAGAAATTGGCTGAGTCAAATCCTCCAACTCTAATTCTTTAAATTAATCCACCTGTGAAGATTGAACCTGTACAACTTATCTCATTACCATACAGGTCTGGATTGCCACTCAGAACAGTATATGTAACATATTAATCTTTGCAGCTTAATGTAAAAATTGCAAAAACAGTTTACAGTTCCATTAAAACTGGGATTGATCCAAAGTCTTCCAGTCATCTTTTTTCATTTTAACTAAGACTATTAAAACTAAATAAAGAGGGCCAACTGAGACATGAAGAAGTAGATGACATTTCAGCTCTGCCTCTAATTAAAACTAAATCTCAGAGTGAGACATCAGTGCACAGTTTACAAATTGATTGGCTTTATAAGCTCTCATTGATAGACACAGGATCTCTCTTGCATCGACGACCTGTTGTATAGAAGTGAACAAAGCTACTTTAGCAGTTAAGAATAGGTTCCTGTTGGCTTTGTGATCAGATGTGCCCTAGCAGTATCCTCCTGATACACACATGATAACTGAACCATTAAAATAAAGCTGCTATGAAAGTGGTACAACAGCTCACTATAGAGCTTTTGTTGCTTAACTGTTCATAGGTTCATAGTCTTACCTGTTATGTAAGTCATATGGCACTATCTTAATCATATAAGCATACTTATGGATATGTTGTAAAACATGTGAACCACTGCTGCCATTTTCTGCCTGATTGTTGATACAGTGCACATCATTGTGCAGATGCTTCTCAATGAGACTAAGTCAAATATTCAGGGTTCCATGTTGTTCTACATTGCAACATTTAATCTCCTTATCCAGAATAGAAAACAAAAAATCCAACTGTGCTTAATGATCAAACCTTAGCAGAGGCATGCATGCACACAGAGAGGCTTGTGGCAGAGCAAAGCAGACCCATTGAGTGTGTGTGTTCAGGAAGCTGACCTTGAACAGCTGGTTACTGTGTTTTTATAGCTGTGCAGATGCACATGAATCTGTGTGGGTGTGTGTGTGTGTCTTGTGGCTTGCAATGAGTTCTCTGTCTGGTTTCCAGACTGCTTTGCTCCAGATGTTGAGGAAGGAAATTCAAGGGTCGTCTTGAAAACAGCCCTGTTGTGATAAAAAGCAGTATTTATGCTTCTCTACTGTCAGAATAAGAGAAAATAGAGGCCTGTTGGAATGCAGCTACATGTGCATCATGTGGGTGGCACTGCTCAGATTGTCTGTTTGGAGGAGTTTGTGTTACTGCTGGTCTCTTTGTGAGCAGTGAAAGGGGGATGCAGCAACAGCAAAAAATAGCATCGAGGGTAATGTCTGTCTAGATGTTTTCTCAGAAATATTAATTCTGTAAAACAGGTCTATTTACCAAAATCAATACAAATCTGGGTTGTTCCTTAATTCAAACATTTTTTGGGTTGAAATAATGACACTGTAAAGTTGTTGACACTCTTACAGCTTGTTTTGGTTGTCACATACACTTTAAAGTACTAACAGTTCTTTGCCCGAGATTGTGATGATACCTGTCTGTTCGCAACCTGTCATTTATTCTGAAAATATATCAGTTGTTCCCAGAATAAAAAGCAGAAGCTCTTGATAATGTCAGACAATACTACACACATGGACATGTTATTGAACTATAGTTGTGTGTATTCACATAAGCAAGTGTAGATGTTGTGTTGTGGTTGTTTGGACGTAAAACAGACCAGAGGGGGGTGGGTGTTTATTTGCCAACAGCTTGCTCAGCATGTATGCTTCAACCCAAGATTTAACCCAAAACACCTGTGAACTTTATGTCTGCAGTTTGACCTTATGCAATTGGATTGGAGCTGGAAAACACAACTGGATAACACTCAAGTTGTGTTATCCAGTTGTGTTTTCCAACTGGATAACACTCAAGATAGCTGCTCATTATTTATTTATTTACATTTATTTATTGTTTATAACCAGGTGAGTCAATTGAGAACCTGTTCTCATTTACAATGACAACCTGGCCAGCCTAGAAGATTTTATTATAGAGCTTATTGGAGACTTGTCACAAGTAAGATTAAATCCTCACAACCTTTTGTACTTTAGATTAATTTCATACAATCATCCTCTATGTCTGGTCAGCAAATATGAAGTCACAGTTACCTCTCCTCTTTCTCCACAAACACTGGCCCACTAACCCAGCTATCAGCCATCTCCTTGTGACTTTCGCCTTGGATCTGGCAACCCCCTGTGCTTTACATGCAGGAACTGTGAAGCTGCAGCACGTGAGGAGACTGATGATGCATCTACATACTGACTTTACCAGTGGGAAAAGGAAAATAGTGTTGACTGGAACAGAGTCCATTGCCAGTCACATTCCAGTTTAAAGGGAGTTGGCGTTTGTGTACAATTCTTAACATTTCAGCTGTCTTTCCGCACGTTGCTTTTTCTGAATTTCTCAGCCATGGATGAAGAGAGATGGAGCGATTGATTGTGACGCAAGAACTTGATTATTTTTTTATTGTGAGCCATGGCGTTGGAGACCAGTAGTGAAGGAAGAGAGAGGTGAATGATAACCTCATTCATATTTTTCTCTTTCTTTTCTTTATGACTCTGAACAAAGGCAGAAGAGGAAACTCCCAGGGTACAGGCTGATGCCGGAGCCAGCTAGATCAGACCGGTAGCTGTTAGAGAGAAGGGGGAGGTGAAAAAAAAAGGAAGGAGAGAGAGGAGGAGGGGGAAGAGGAGATGGAGGGTGGAGCAAAGGATGGAGTTGGGGAGCAAAAAAAAAAGAGAGGGAGGCAAAAGGAGAGAGGATGTGGAGCATAAGTGTTTTTGGTTCAAGTTTAGATGGATAGTCTGGCAGGCAGACAGCTAATACCCCACTCCCTTAGTGATGTAATGCTTGAGGCAGATGCTATTTTTAGCCACATTTGTACTCTTAACATCAGCACACAGGCCTATTGATCAGCTGCACTGGGAGGGTGAGCTGCAACCAGCAACAGCATAAAGCAGCTCCATCAAGTTCAGATATTTCCTTTTTAGGAGCTTGATGTCATAGCATTTCCCAGATTTCCTTCCTTACATCTTGATGGAAGTTTGTTATATGCAGTATTTTCAATTTATGTTTTTCTTTAATTTTCTTCTCTATAAGGCTGTTCACTGTCAGCTTCTATGGTTCACCACTGCTGAAATAAAGTTAAGAAACAAGCATTTAGATTCTTTCAGACCTGATTATCATATCAAAATAAAGTTAAATGATGTCCAAAGCGTTCAAATAATAAAAAATGAACAGGCTCCTGTTTGGTTTCAGGGCCACAGGAGAGGTTTGCTGACAGACATTTTGCCAAATAGATAAGTTCATTTGTAGGGTCTCGGGCCTGATGATAAGGTCTGTGAAAGCAGAGCTGCTTTTTCTTCTATGAATTTTTAAAGCCATATTTATAGCCTTAATCTCCTACATTAATATCCCCTTCCCTTTCCACATCATGTATATCTTACTCTCTTTTGCTCTGTCTTTTGCTCATTGGCAACAAATTCAACAGTATGCTGAGTGCTTCTCTTTGCATTATACAATAATATATTAGCAGGCGTTAAGGGGTTACATGTGTGAGCTTTGGTATTTCCTGTTTAACCCAAGAGAGAACAAGCACTCAACACATTATTCAGTGACTTGTATTTTAGTTCCTGCACTACTTTCCAGTCTGTAGCCTGAAGGTCTAAACCTGTTGAGTCCTGATTTCTCACACCAAATAAAATGTACAGCAAAGGACACTGCATAGAGGTAGCTGTGTCTCTGATAAACTTTAAATCCTGTCATGTCTTAACCCAACTAACCTGTTCATGTGGCAGGTCACCATTATAATATTGACACAAATCTATTTGTTATTTTCACAATGGAGTCAACAAAAGCCATCATGACCCTCATACCTACTTAGCAACTTCTATTAATACACTCCTATAAGGGCCGCGTCCATATCTGTTCCATTTCTGATACCCAGAAGAGCGGGGTCTCACAGGTTTCAAACACAGTAATCTTTTCTTTCTGTGAAGTCTTCTTAGTAAGCAACAGGTATAGCGGCTACACCACTGATGAACAAACAGATATGGTTTGATTTGTTAAAGTATGTCCCCTAATCCTTACAACTTATTTTTTTATTAATTATTTATGGAATCAATCTGTTCTCTCACTCTTGAGTCAGTACTTTGTGTTTGGTGACTTCATTTCAGTTTGTTATTGCTATATGCATTTATCTCCAAGGTGGGTGGATATCCAAAGTTTCTCTACTACAGCCTGTCCTTTATGCCCATTTCAGGAATGAGATAGTCTGTTATTGCATGAACAGATCTTCTGTATACATAGCTCAGACAACAGGAGGTTTGGTCTGATTTCTTCCCTGCATGATAAAATAAGGTAAATAGAAGCCCTGCAAGTCCTAACTTGTTTTTTTTAGAAACTTTTACTTTACTGTACAGTTTCATGTCCTACCCTACTATTATGGCCATTTAAGTATGGTGAATTAGCCAGGTGAGTTATGACAAGAAAACATTATGTAATAGGTGCAAAAGTAATTGTCAGGTCAGGTTTCCATTATAAAGTGTTCACATGTCTGCTTGACTTCTTATCTAATTGCTCTTTGAAAAAGAAGTTGGCCACCAGCTGGGATAATTAAAGATAATCTATCATGTTACACATTTTCATAGCAGAGTAAATGACTCTGGCTATGCTTACCTGTTTAGATTTTGTCCCCGACCTGAGCTATATAGTTCCTAGCTTAGGGTACAATGCAGAGCATAAGTACTTCTGGAGAACAGCCACCTCTATGTTCAGTCTACTGCATGTACTTTTTCCAGCCCTTTGCCCTGATTTTTTTTTGTTTTTGTTTTTCACGTATGTCTGTGTCGTGTCACTCTTTCAGCACGGGTCAGAAGGTTCATTTCCTCTTACGTCACAAAAAGAGTAAATTTGAGTGAGGGTATTTCTCAAAACTGCCCCAAATTCAGACTTGGACTAGTAGTGCTGGATGTGCTGTAGGTATAGCAAGAATCCTATTAAATCAACCCAAATAATCATTTAGAGGGGTGAACTGAACTGATGTGAGTGAAGATAGAACCTATTTATATGTTCCGAATGTTTTGTTGTGATTGTGTCATGTGTTCTGCAGTTGTCAATCTTTTCATTTCTCACTTGGAAATGTCCCCTTTTTATGCTTTTCCAAGAATAGATGTGTCATACTGTGCCTTCTGCCAAATCGGCTTACTTTGCCAAAAACACACAGCTACATTGCATAATCTTTGTTACCATAGGCTACCTGAACAGCTTCTCAGTTCAGGCAGGATTCCAGGTAGTCCATGCACGAGTTACCTTCCCTTCCTGTGCTCTTCCTCCCACCCACATCCTCCAGGCAAGGCTTGGGGTGTGCATGGGAAACTGACTCATGATTCCTTTAAAAAAAAGAGAGAGAGAGAGATGCAAAGAAAGTCCCTGTCTTTTCCCTTTCACAAAATGATGCAGAGTTAATAAGACCTGGAAAACCCAGGATTGCGCATTCTGGGAGTTTTCTGAATGGTTAAAAAAAGAAAAGATTTAGGAAAGAGCAGTTGAAAGAAAAGAAGACTGGGAGCAAACTGTAGAGAAAGATAGTAGAGGTGTGACTACTTTTACATAAACCTGCACAGACAGGTGGTTTATGTGGTTCCATTCAAAGGGCACCATACTTAGACTTAATATTATCTTCCTTTATGCTACTTAAGGATGAAACCGTTTTAATAGGGCCCTGTCTTTGTATTTGAAGCAGTTTCTGTTACTATATGAACCCGAGTGTACTGATTACAATGTAAAGCACATTTGACTCCAAGGTATCAGTGTTCCCATACCCCTTTGCTCCCACTGTCTTCCATTCACCTTTTTTCTGCTCCACACTGCTGGAAGCTAGCCAACAGGCTGCAGGTTATATAACTGCTCGGCTGCAATGGCACCAAAGGTGAATGAAACTCTCTGATGGACAGCAGGGCTGCAGTATTTTGTGCTACTCTCATGGGTTTTCCACACAATCCTGCATCAAATCTCACATTCTGAGTTTATACTCTGGTGTATTCCCGCCTACGAAACACTCTCTCTCTGTTTTTTTTTTGTTGTTGCCATGACTGTGCAATCCCACCGCCTTACATTTATGTGGAAAAATGTTGCACCACCTATACATCTGTGCCAAATGTGTATGCGTATGAGCTAACATGAAGACATTTGTCAGTCCTTAAGTCGTTGATGTTTTTATTTTTGCCTCCACACGGATCTTACTGCATGGTGATGTAACAGGTCTGCAGAAAAGGATGTATATTCTGCAGAGGAGGTGGGGAGGAGTTGATTCTGTTGTCTCTTTTTAAATTGCATCAACCATAATAGTAACAAAAAATGACGCTACATGGAAAACAATTTGGTGACACAGCAAGAAGTGCTTCACCTGTGTGCACTGTTCAAGGTGGTTATGCAAAATGTCAGTGGGGTCTAAAAACAAGAAGAAATTGTTTCCCAATGCTTTTTATTTGGTTGGAGGAGGAAAGGTTCACCGGCTGAATGTGTTTTTTCTCTGTTTTCTCCACAGATTTGTTTCCTGGTGTCAGCTTTTCGGGGCAGAATGTTCTCAGAGGACAGCTGCGCTACTCTGGCCCTCTTCTCTCATTATTTCCATCTCAGTCAGTTCTTTTGGATGCTCATACAGGTAACATCAGAATAACAAGAAATACACAATACATTTCAGCTTCTTGAGCTTTATGAAGCATTATACCTACATAGCATTTAGAAACATGGTTTTGTGAAATTATTGCCATTATGTCATTGTGTGAAAGTTGGGGTTAGATGACTCAGCCCTGAGTTATTGCTCAGTTTCATGCCTCTTTGCTAGAGGGCTGTATATCTGCTTCTTCTGTCAAAGTGTGAAGCTGTGTCTCTGCAGTTTTTTTTATAATGATCATTTTGTTTATACAGTTTTTTATTCAGTGCTGCATTTACTAACAGGTGTATTTCTTATGTTAAGAAATGGGAATCCAATCAAGCATTTTTCTATTTGCCAAACATTATATGAGCAAAATATCCTTCCCTCTTTCTTATGATCCTCATAATTTAGCATAGACAGGGCTCCCGTTTTTAAATTTTATTCCTTAAAAAGGAGTGTGTGTTTTTATGTGATAAGCATTCAAACTTCATTCCTACAGCACGAGGCAAGGCCGTGAGATGAAGTTACCAGATTATTTTATGACTTGACCTTTGACCTCAGGCTGGTGCCACTTAGTAGCATCTCACCCTGTTCAGCACCTCACCCCTTCTCTTGACCCACTTTTGTTTTCCTCTCTTTCCAACAACAGGGCAAATTAGGTGATATGAAAACCTGATATTAAAAAGATTAACATGCATTACATCCGTGCCACACATTGTAGGTTGGCTTTGTAAATCTTTCCTAAGCCTGTTTTGATCCTTTAGAGTGACTAACGATTACTTATGAGTACAGGAATGTTGTCAACATAGGCTAGAATACTTCACTAGCCCCTCTACAGTTAACAGTTTATTATAGACCCAGGGGATAGACCATTTACCTCTGATCCTCTCTATCCAAATCTGCAAGGAAACAGAAGGTTTTTAAGACATAGCTTATTAATATAGATTTGATAAATAGAAGGAAATCATATAGAAATTAAATATTGATGTAAAATATTTTTTTATCTTTTCTCCTAATTTATTTATTTTGGTTGTTTAGATCATTCATATCCTTTTTCAGAAATTATTTAAAATCATCTTGAATATATCTATAATCTTAGACCATATATTCTAAATTTCTTCTTTTAAAAAAAAAAGTGAATTATTCCTGTTAATATTATACTAAAACTCTTTTTTTCTTTCCAATACTGAATCTGATAGCAATATATCTACAAGTCATTCATGAAGGGCTAAAAATTTCTTTCAGCCCATAAAAATACACCATTCATTCAATGAACATGTGTTTTTCCCAAACCCATCCCTGAATAAACTTCCTCATCTTCTCATTTTTCCCTTTGATGTCATTCTCTTAGATCAGCAACAGAAATGCTTTGTTATGATCATTTATCAATAATTTCTTACACGTCTTGTTTGTAAGTGAACATAATCAAAGTTTATTTAGTAAACACAATCTCTTCTGGCACATATGATAAATTGATGGAGTATTACAAGATTAGCTCCTGAATAAGCTAATGGGGACTGACCACAACAGGGTTATACTGGATCCAGGCTGTGCGGGGCATGCTGAATGTATGCTGTGTTTTTCATGTCAAGTTGTTTACTGACTGATTTATGTGATATCTTAAGGTTTAAAGGCTCAGGCAAAGGCTTTCATGTGGCTTAAGAAGTGTTTGAATCTGGATGAAATGAGTTATGACGTACAAACTGTTTTTACACACATGGTTTTAGTTAGTACGGTAGCAGAGCTGATTGGATCTGGGGGAGGGAAAATAAACAATGATTCAACCCAGACAGTGTTCAGATAGGAGATGCAATGTTGCATGGAGAAAACAATCACTTTGAATTTTGTGGTTTTATTCCTGCAACATCTGTGTAGCTGGTTGAGATGAACTTTTTTCATAAATTGCCCCTGTTTTTGCATCCAGGCCTAAAAGCATTTCTGGTCATTTCTTGATTGTCAGCAGCTGAACTAGCTGACCATGGAATTTTTCCTGCCTCTCTAGCTTTCATTAAAGTGTGGAAGTGAAACCATCCAGCCCTCACTAGAGTCTCTTTATTGACCTCTGTGAAGTCTCCCCTCCCATTTTCCCCTCCTATCAGTTTGCCATTTTCAGATAAGTGGCTGAAATGAACAGGCGCCAGCAGTCCAAGAAGAAGACTCGAATCAATAACAGCAGCGTGTGTATATGAGGATGTGCATCTGAAGTAAATGGTCAGAGGAATATTCCCTGGATTAATGCCAATAGTTCAATCTCTATCCAGGACAGCTATTTCTTGACTGCAGAGTCTCTAAGAGTCAACCACAGTGTACTTTAAATGTGTGTAGAATTACATGAGGTACTTTGGCTGCCAGGGGTAATGTTAATGATGGCCTATAGTATGTGTCTAGTATTATCACTGAATGTTTGAAAGTCAACTAATTGGCTCAAGTATCAGTTTTACAGCCTTGTAATTAGACAACATCCTGTTATACTAGTAGATCATTGTATTTGATAGTAATAGACTGACACATTTTATTTTATTTTATCTTGTTTTATTTTATTTTATTCTATTTTATTTATTTATTTATTTTGTTTTGTTTTGTTCATACAACCCATCCTGCCTTGAAAGATGTTAATTAAAGTTTTGATCAAGATTGGGACAAAATAATGGTTATGTCATCTTCCAGGGAATCCTGGTAAAGACGGCTGCATAATACAAAATTTCACATAAAAGTTTCATAAAAGAGTGTTGGAAAGCACAATAAAAATTAAACAGGGTAAAAAAAAAATAGGGCTATTCCCACTAATTCCAACATGTTTCTCTTCCAATTTCAAAACAACATAAAATAGCAACAATTTTCTCTCAGTAAAGTTAATAAAAAAAAACTTTAAAACTATTTCATGAGGGGAGTGTTTCTAAGCTAATGATATTCTGAAGTTCATTCCATACATGAGGAGCATAGATGGTGAAAGTAATTTTGCCTAAAGTAGCTCTGCACCCCAGAAACATTCAAAATAATATAGCTGCAGAGCTATCATACTGACTGCTATAACATGACAGAAGGATAAAAATGTAAACCTAAATATAGAAAAACCTTTAGCAAGGCACTAATACAAAGGCACAGTCAAACATCAAGTCATATTACTCAGCGGGCCTGCTGATCTAGGTGCCAGCTATTTTTCCTGGCAACACTGTGCTTTGTATCAACAGTAAATTGTGGATGCAGCCACCACAGAGGCAACAGCTCAGCACAAAGTTACCTGTTATCTATTTACTTTATCTCACAGCCAAAAAGGAGCAGCTCTTGTATCCAACGGGCTTCACTATCTTGCCTCAGTGCAGTGCAGTCAAGCAGTTACACAACTGGAACCTGCCAGTTGTGTACTACATATAAAGTATCTTTTGCTTGAGTTCATTCTTGGATGTTTGCGCAGACACATCTGTTGGGTCAATAGTTATACAATATGATTATGGTGACAGCTGAGAGAGTTATTTTGAGGGAGAGGTCAGCATCCACTACCCTGTTCTCATTAGTTGTATCACAATGTCCTCTGTGCAAATGTCCTGCTTGAGTGTTTGTATACAGATAAATGTAAACATCATCAGCTGTTAACTGTTGTACTGTATCTGCTGAAGAAGCTTGGAGGAATTATGCCAAAGTTAGTTTTTCATATGAAAGCTATTCCCTGTTTGGTTTGAGAAAATAACCCATTTACCATGGAATAGAGGTCAGGAGTTTTTAACCGACCCATCAAGGAGGACACAGGAAACCCTCGCTTTTTTTTTAAAACTGTCAAGTTAACCACTGCTCTCTGCCTTTCCTCTCTCCAGAGCTTAATCTGTCAAAGTCTTGACAAAGGATAAGACATGTGTTTGTATTACAATCAACAGGTGTTGAACAGCTGCTTATGTAACAATGCAGGGCTTAGTGTATCAGATGGACAAGACTATTAAAGCCTGCTAGATTACAAAGCAACGATAGCTATTTGGGATATGATGTAACAGTGTTTTAGTTTTTCACCTACTATGAAGCCCAAATTTCCTCACAAGCTAAGAAAGACTTAAGTGTTCCAAAGTCTTGTTATTTTGCCTCTGTTGGCCCCTTATGTCATTGTGTTGAAGGGGAATCATTTTAGTTCATGGCAGGTATTTGTGCTGGGGCTTTAGCTTTCTCTTTCTATTTCCCTTCCAGTAATTTAGCTGTTTTCTCAAACTGTTTTCTCAGGCAGTAAACTTCTGGCAAGTGCTGGTGATGAATGACGAACACACAGAGCGGCGGTACTTGCTCTACTTTCTGTTGGGCTGGGGACTTCCTGTGCTGGTAATCATCGTCCTGGTCATCGTTTTGCTCGGCGGCTTTGGATGGACCATACATGCTGTGTATGGACTTGTGCAAGGAAATGTGTAAGTTGACAATGTATATAAATAGATAGATAAGTTGACTTTTTGAGCACAGGACAGGAATATGGAATTTATCCAACTCTAACTTACTTTTTTTCTTTAACAAAACACTGAAGCAGGAGCCTCTTAAGTCAGTCTGAGTCACTTTTGGGGACTGCAGTTTCTTTTTGAGCTGAGGGAAAATTCCAATTCAGATGAGAGAAAAAAGAAAACACCTGAGTCAGTGACATCATATGAGGAGATAGCTTGCCCAATCAACTGAATGAATAACTGAAGGAGTTTCAGTGTTTACATGCATGGCCCCACACAGAAACTTGAGTCTTTACCTTGGAGGTGGAGTCTTTTAGAAACCATTTGCCTTTTTGCACACCTAAAACTGAAGACATAACCAATGAGATGATTTTGTAAAAAGCTACACAATGGTCCTCAGACAGGTGTGTCCTCTGAAGTGCTTTTATGTGTTTGGGCCTATTTTTCACGTGTACAGATGAAGTTTGAACCCTTAAATCACACTTTAAATTTGCCAGTGGTCTTAGGTGTGGCTGTTATCCTTGGGATCAAGTGAGTAAACGTGTTTCCTGTGGGTGGGTGGATGTGAGACAGTGAGTGTACACATGAGAGAGTTCAGGACACAGAGGAGTATTCAGTTTCCTGAAGAGCTTACCCTGCTCTATGAGGGAGTGAGGCAGCCTTTGAATTAATTTATTCCCTCTCTGTTCCTCTTCATCAGAGTAAACAGATTACCTCTTGTTTTCTCACTGCTCCAGCTGTCTCAGTTTCGCCCTTCCTGCGTACAAACAAGTGTCAAGCTCAGACTTTACGTCAGAAGGCATTTTTGCTGTAACTGTATCTGAGAGCGTCAGCAGCTTTTAATTGTTTTTGAAACACTTTGTTTTTGTTGTTGTTGCAATTATTGCTAGATCCTATGTTAAAGCAGATAATGATGAAAAGTAAATAACTCAGAGCAAAAGTACAACACTGATGAATCACACAGAAGTTGTTTTGTTTTTCTCCCCATTGTTTTGGTCTGGATTTGATATTTTTGGCATCTTCTATCATGACTGTGGTGCGTTTCATGCCTGACTGCATTGAGGATGTTAATGTTTTACTAATTCAACCAGGGTTTCATATTCTGTTGTTTTGAGTTCCTGTTACTGCCCTGTGTGGTGGGACCTCATTTAATGTTTAGTGTTGCATGTGCATGTGATTGCACGCTTTAATCTTAACAGACCTTTTTTTAATTTAAGCATGGGTTAAACTGAAACTGAGAAATTGGAGACAGTTCAATTCAGAGACAGAAGTCAAGAAGAAGATCAACTGTTCAGAAAACAAGAAAAAAAACTACATTCAATTATTCTTGTTGCACACTTACAGGAAGCATTGGATTTATAACACAGAAGAATCTAATACTTGCTAGTTTTATAGTCTTAAATTTGGAGTAAATTTGCAGCTGGAGAGTCCTGTGATCACATCATCCCAACAGAAAGGGACCACTAAGTTTTATTCCTTTAAACTCATTTGATTCATTTCATTAACTCTGAATTTGGTGTTCTGTACCAGTGCACTTGTGCTTAGTGACCCTCATGTTGTTAACATGTGAAAAAGGGAAAAAGAAAATCCCGGTGGCATTTCTTTAAAAGTCCACCATAAAAGGTACTGCTCACTTCATTTATTGTCTCTCGGACCACAAAGTCAGTAAAGTAGGCCCCTGGGTAATGTTTTTTTCATCTTCCACAGGAATCCCTGGGATTTCTCTTCTATGTGACTCTTTCAGTACAGTAGGCTCTAATCCCATCACAAGTGAATTCCAAGTCATCATCTCACTGTCTTGGTGAAAAAGGATGATGCAAGGTTTTATTTGGCATACCTCCTTATGTTTTGGCTAGCATAGATCCAATTATTTTACAGCGGTTGCTCAAATCTGCGAATGTCCTATCTGTATGGGATGCTCCCACCTAACCAGGACAGAAATTGTTTTGTGAAAAAGAACAAGTCACTTGAGTGTTTTTGTTACTTGTTTTCCAGTTCCTGGCAAACAAGTAGCAGTTTATATAGGTTTGTTGAATTTCCCAGAGAAAATGTTTCCCTCAGTTTTTTTTAAAATAAACACCTGATTGATGGAAGCTGGGAAAAAATTAATCAGAAAACAACAGAGAAATAGACAATAAAGTACTGACACAACCCAGCTGAAAAATTGATAAAAGAGGAGTAACTTGACTACAATAACTTATTATCAAGATGTATCTGTCCATAGAAGAAACTTGCAAGGATCCGATGATGAAATCTTGCAACCACTCTGCATGTATTCCCTTAAAAAGCAGGTGATGACTGTGGAGTTATTTGTTCTTTTGTGTTGTTTCATGCTTTAAATAGAAATTAAATGTCTTTAGATATTATCCCGCTGGAGCTGCAGATTGACCTGGTTGTTCAGAAGAGTTAGGAGCACACATATTTTGCAGCTCCTGTTGAGCAAGAATCCTGTGAGACTTAGGTTGGCTCAGAGGTCTCAGGGAGCAGATCCTGTTTGTGAAACCTGTAGAAACAAAGTCTTTGGGGTAAATATAGAGCAAAGAAGGCCTTTAATACGTTTTTGTTTTCCCAGAGCTTACGTGTGACCTGACCACATGCTTTACTTAATTCATTTTAGCAAGATTTTCTCTTCTAATTTCCCTTCTTATTCTTAACCTATTGTACTTTTTAAAAGAAAAAAAAGCCAAAAACCAATATATTACTGTAAACCCAATCAATGACATTTCTGTGGTATTCCTTTCCTCTAGGTGTTTTATCCCAAACATCTATGCAGCTCTGTGCACGGCGGTGCTAGTGCCTCTCATCTGTCTGGTTGCAGTGCTGGTTGTTTTCATCCATGCATACCAGGTTACTGAGCAGTGGAGGGCCTATGATGACATTTACCGTGGACGGACCAACAGCACAGGTAACTAACCACATTAATGTATGCATGAGTCCAGATTTGAGAGAGACTGTATAATTTACGAGGTAAATATACAGTATATACTCACACAGAAAAACCTGGCCTCTTTGTCATACACTACAAAAATAAGTACCTTTTTGCCAGGATAACGTCAGGAATTAAAATGCATGCAATCCTATATTTTTGATCAAATGTTCAACCCTTATTTTACTCATCCCTTCTCTGCTGCCATTGAGACAGAAACATGACCACAACTTCTCAACACTTTACTGTTTTGTGTGAAATACTGCTGATGCTCTCACTTTCATTTAGCCATGCCATTTATTTGACTAAGGATAACACTCCAAAACCTTTTAACTATAAACACTAAATACACACTGTAATGTTCTAAGATGTGCAAACAATCTCAAACTTGCACATTATGCAGCTGAGTTGCTTGTGAAGAAACAAACATCCAGCGTTATGACGGGTGTGACTTAGTGCTATTTATTCACTACAGTCAGTCACTTAGCCCACACATGAAGATTCAAGCCAAACCCTTTAGTCCCTCATCATCATGGCTGTAATCAGTGCCCATCAGTGGGAATAAGCAGGCTTTAGCTTGCTTTGCTCAGTCAAGGCCCCCGGATGAGAAAGCAAAGCCTGAATTAGTGCCAGTCCCTTGGCAAGCGAGCATTTTGCCCTTTACACTGTGTGTGGCCTCTGAATTGCGAAGAACATAGAAACAATGCTCTGGTAAACTGAAAGTTGGTGTGCATTCTTAGCAAAAGAGCAAAACATTTTTCATCCTCCACAAGTTTAAGGCTGAAGACTAGCTTGCAGGATATTGATTCGACTGGAGTATTTTACTCTGAGGAAAACATGTAAAAAAAAAATAAATTAAAAAAAAAGGTGGTAAAGCAAGTTCCAGTCGTTTGAGGAATTTTTTTAACTGAACAAAAAACATATTTACACTTACGGACATGTGATTCTTTACTGCGACAGGAAGGTGTTTAATATGTATTGACACCTAGTTCAACTGACTGTGCTGTAGTTGCAAGTGTTGGGAATACCAACACAAGGGTGCACAGGCTAATTTTCAATGAGGGTTCTGCACTCAAACCTGCAAAAGGTTGTAAATGTCTCACACCGAGGCTCTGAAAATGACATTAAAAACCCACAGACAATCACATAAGATTGACTGATTTTACCTGTGTACAGGACAGCAGGCCTCCAGACCTGCTGGGCTGGGCTAACATTTGCAGTTCAGTCAAAAACAATAAACTAGTCTAAATTTCTCAAATGATCAGAAATTGTAGTCCAACATAATGTGCAGGATACAGTATAATGCAATACTTTTATATTGATGTAACTTTTTGATCTTGTCCTTGGGGAGGTGCCAGTAGTTACTGGCCATAACTCAGTTATGTGAGAATATGCATACCTTAGTACACTAAGAGTAAATACAACTGGTGTTGGAAAAATATTTTATTAGCCTTTTTAAGCAGGTGTATTTACTTTTAAGAAAATGGTTTGTACACACAAAACTTTTGGTTTAAAAGTGATAATAGATTTCCTTGCTTTTATGTAGGGAAAATAGGAAGCAATAAACTCCATACAAACCAGTTGTTTAAAGTTCAACTTTCTGTTTGCCTTAAATGATGGCCATGTATATTTGCTGATACTTTCTGATTAACTTTAATACACATCTCAGCTGTTTATGGCACATTTTAAAATTTGAGTTTATGCTCGACTTTCCTTACCAGCTGATATAAGTCCAGAACTTGTAAGACAGCTGATACCATTTGGACAGGGAATGCTAAGGTTGCATTTTCAAATTCCTTGCTGCAGCAAACAACTGATGAGATAAGCTGTGGGCTAATCTGTGCAAGCGTGCATGAGTGTGAGAAGCCCACATGTAAAACTCACAGGACTGTGTGAAATATAGCAGGACCTCTGACGTCAGTGAAATCACTCGAGTGTGCAGGCGTCTTGTTTGAGCACATTTTTGAGCCCATTTGCAGACATTTACCTGTATTTCAGAGGAAGATTGGAACTCTGCCACTTTGTCCAGTGCAAAACTTGCCAGAAAAACTCACAATAATGTATATCAAAAGATTATCAGTAAACTCTTAAAACTGAGTCCATAAGGTGTGTTTACAATAAACCATGTTCTTTTGAAACACATATTTTTATGGTACCCACTCATTGCACTTTGATCATTGGTTGGTTGGGAAATGTGGAAGCTGAGTGTTGCTTCCCTGTTTGTGCATACAGACACATTTTCATATTAACACAAATAAAAATAAATAAATTAACAAAATGAAATACAAACTGTTGTGTAAATGCTTTTTACATCAGATCCAAACTGAATTCATTTTCTCCTGGTTTTAATTCATCCCATCTGGCACACACTTGTTATTACAGCTTGTTAATGCAGCTGTTAACTTCTGTGTGACAGAACTGTCAGCACCATCCTGAGTCTCTCCATGGCTGTTTTTCTTCATTGCAGTGTCTCCTCGTGGTTTGTCTTGTTACACCAAGAGTCCACCCTGATCAAATATAATTGGGATTTTGCAGAGGAAAGCAACTTCCTCTTTGTTGTCTTGGTGGTATTGACTTAAACAGTCAGTCAGCATTTTACAGTCAGTCTCCATTTGGCTCTGGAAATCTGTTCTTGCTGTGGGAGCTCTGCTCTGTCCACAGACATGGAATGTGCTTACATCATTGGAAAAATCAAGCCAGGGAGGGAGGAGATGGAGACATAAGTACAAGGTGGAAGGAAGATGGGGAAATAGATAGAAAAAGTCTGTGCTTTTAGAAAGTTTGAAAAGAAACAATTAATTGTCTAAAGCTGCAGGACTTATTAAATAGATTTATTAACTGAGAACAAAAATATAACAAATAGGGAAGTGTGTCAAGAGTGGGAGCAAAGCTCACTGAGACTAAATGTGAAATGATAACAGCAAAGGAAAACAATGACCACTGTATCAGAAAAAAGGCTTCCAAGAATCATTTTCAAAGTCTCCCATTCCCTCTGACTACGCTACCCACCGGAAGAATCAACAAGAAAGTGTAATTGGGCTGACGTAGAGTAAAGTTGCTGTTGGATAAGAAGCAGACGCTGAAGCATAGTGGAAATGGCAGGGTTATGGAAGTAGCACCTAAGTGAGGGCTTTTTGTGTAAACTTGGGCCCCGTGCCCTGTGTTTCCACCCTACTTGTGAAATGAACTGTACACTCTGTCCTACATAACATGTCGAAGCAGACTACAACTAGACTCAGTACTGTAATTTTAAAACTGAATCTTCCCTTTGGATTCAAAAGCCAATTTAAAACCAGTATTTATTTTTAATGTTCTTTATAATGCTTGAAATTTATCTAACTTTTCATTTTTTGTGCAGACAATGTCATAAACTTTGTTCCATATAGTCATGTTGAATATGTTCATGTGGAGCATATATGAATACTGTAAATGGCACATCAGACTTTCACCCACAGAATTATTAATAAAAGTACACCGTTGCAAATTGTAGCCAACCTCAGCCTTAAACACAAATACATACACACATATATAAAAAAATACTCAGGTTGCAGACATTGTGTGCCCAACAGAGTTGCAAATGCATACAAAGTAATTCATTCTATATGGGTGTGCAAGTTATAGCCTTTTATCTTTATCTTAGAAAATAGACACAATATTGTTGCAAAGAGAGAAACAAATATCTAATCAGCATCTTTGGTCCAAAGTCAAACTTACGTCACATACACATTAAGTTTGATGCTTACCATGTGGGTGTGTTTTAAAACTTATATTGACAGTGATCAAATTTCATACATACATCTGTTACCTGTAAACTAATATGCTTTCCAGTTTTTTATAAACCATCCCTCATGTTTCTATCAAATGTTTGAAAAAATGGCTAAAAAGGTATTGGTAATATGCTCTGTTAGTTAACTCAAGCCAGTCTCTGCTTCAGTGTGGTTTTTCTCTTGAAATGCCATATTACAAAACTTGAGTAGTATCAGAAAAAATGGTCAATTCAAAGTCTCTTCCATTAAAAGGTCAATTCTGAGTCACAGTTGTCATCTCTATTTGTTCAGCATGACATACTGTAAGTGGCCAAAAGGTGACAACAGTTGCTGTAGAAGAGCTCATTTTTGGTACACTTGCTAAAAAAAGATTCTTGATGGTCTCCTCTTATCAAAGAAACACTTTGCACAGTCCATAGATAGAAGATACATACACTTCAGGCAATGCTGTGCAAAGTGTGTGGGGGGGGGGTGTTGTTTGATTTTATGGTTAGTGCAGGATAACATATATGTTAGGGTGTGTTAGAGTTCCAAGTACTGTTTGCAAACACCTGTTACATGTATAGGTTCCCTATTAAGATTGCCCATTAAATGATTGTGTCACTTATTTCAATCACAATTGTTAAATCATCTTAAATGCTTTTCTCTTGCTAAATATATAAATTATTTTATCTTTGAATGAATGTTCATCTCTCTCCATTTTGATAAACAGCTCCATTTTGGACACTACCACTGCTGTTTGTTTTAAATAAGGCTAAATTAGCACTTCTTATTCACTTCACTACATTAGTGCCACCATAACAGCTCAGCAGATGGAGTTCTGAGTGGACAGTCCAGCTCTAGAATGCATGCTTGTGTAGTGGCATATATAAGTATGTTTGTGCGGCTGAGGTTTTCTCAACTGCCCACATGTGTCTCCTCTCCAGCAGCTGTTGCTTTCATCTGGGTTCGCATGAGTCCACATTAATCCCACAGGGACTCAAAGGGCTGTTGGAGTAGAAAAATCATACACCACTGTTGAATAAGGGCTGTAAGAGCTGGTTCATTAAACAGTTCCCGAGGCTTGCTAATTGCTCTAACATCCCTTCAGTATCTCCCTACTGCCCTGCTCTTGAGTTTATCAGGCCTTTTAGAATTTTTTTTTTTAAATAAATCTGTATTACACTGATGGTATCACACCTTATTTTTTTTATTTTGTCCTCCAGAGGTGCCCCTTGTCCTCTACCTGTTTCTGCTCATCTCACTGGTCTGGTTGTGGGCAGGACTCCACATGGGCTACAGGTACCTGTGGATGCTCATCCTCTATGTCATCTTCAACTGCCTGCTGGTGAGAACATTAAATTTTTGTTTGCATGCTTGCTTTAGTCTTTTTCTTCTGATATTAGTATTTTTCAAATACATCCTAACTTTGTGTTGCAAAAGTTCATTGTATTAAAACTGTGCTGCTCACACAATGTACCAATGAGATTTAAGTACCTAGTGGGGATTTATGAATTAGAAGCCAATCTATCGAGCTGTTCTGATGTGTGCCTATAAGCCCTGAAAGGAGTTGGCCGTTTCCTCTTTGCAGTGTTGAGTGTTGCAGTCTTCTGAAAGAATGCACAAATGTAAGATGGAATAATTTTGTGGATTGTGTGTGTGCATAAGTGTTGGTGTTTTCCTGACTTAAGAGTGGGAGCAAGGGATTGCACGAAGGCGACATCAATCTATCTTTGATTCTAAACTTTAAAGAGCAATAAATGCCTAAGAAGAGCAACGCAAGTCAGAGTTATAAGTGTGTTTTATCTCAATAAGGCCTCCCTCCTCTGCCTGTATTTTCATCCTTTTGTGGTCTCCCTAGCCCTTTATACACAGTCTATTTTAAGTAGGACTGCTTTTGTTGGGCATCAATTGTGTGTGTGTATATTTACAAAATAGAATAAGGGGTTAAAGTTGATGCATCCCTGGAACGCCTCTGAATGAGCAGTGGAGGTGGATGTGTAGCTGGATTGGTGTCTCTTCAGGCCTAGGTTAAGTCAGCTCCGTGAGCAGACCTCTATAACCAACTTTGCCAATATCGCTTAGCTAATTCTGCTGCACTACCTTGCTGTGTGTAAGCGCACATGGATGCAGCACTCTTTGTTCAATGTGAATTTCCAAACGGTCAAAGCAGTGACTTAACAAGAATATCTTCTTAGTGTCATTAAGGAGCAACAACTGTGTGGTAAGGGGTTTTGATTTAACTTTTTCTCAATTGGTTGCTACTTGTTTTTACTTTAACGTTGTGTTCCATAAGATAAAGAATGAGATGCCACTGAACACTGAAATGTTATTTTTGTCTCTTAATATCTCTCCACAGCTAGAAAACATCAGATTTTTCTTTTCGTGTTCAATGTGTGACTGTAAAGAAGGAGAAAGCTAAACAATAGAAAACCTAATGAAAATTGCAACAAAATACAGAACCAAGGATTAAATTTATGGAGAACAGTTCATTAAAAAAGGCGCAAAATACAAACAACCAAACAGTAAAAGCAGCCTAGTTAAAGAAGCACCAGCTGATTTATAGTAATGTGAATAATCCCTCTTTAAAGACTGAGTTTAAAATGGACCAAGTATATAGTAGATTTACATATCCTTGAAATGAAATACGACTAAAGGTAGGGACTGGCTCTAAATTATCTCTGACAGAATTTTATTCAAGGAGCATAAATTTCCCCCATTAAAAATCTGATTGAATAAATTGTTTATAAATTATGAACCTTCGTGGATATAGATGAACGTATCGGCCGACATTGGCTTCAAAATTAAATCAACCATTCCACTGATATATTAACAGATAAAATGACAGCCACAGAACATAATCCAAGTCTGTTTTAAGAAGGATAGGATGCACATATCTTATTTGTTTCGTTTAAAAGCAATTTTCATCATTCAATTTGACATTTTTTGACGGCCAAAAAATCCAATGTTGTGCATCCCCACTCCCTACTGGTACTGTTAGTTGTACGTAAAGTAAGAACTAAAACTTGCGGCAAGGCCTCATTCCATCATTCCAGCCCTTGTCTATGGAACAGCCTGCCTGAGGGTCTCAGGGCTGTAGAGACTAAGGCTGGGTATCATCACTAATTCCCTGATTCGATTCGATTCGATTCACAATAGTCTATTTCGATTCGATTTCGATTTTTTT
>JAOXYM010000012.1:18839250-18858299 GCA_028567055.1 Leptatherina wallacei | reverse complement strand
TTGGTCTCTCGTGAACGCGCAAAACGGAGGGGAAGGGCTAAGGGGTAGGGCTAAGGGGGAGAATTGAGATTGGGCCTTAATGTTTGTGGTGTCTTTTGTCATCATCTTGGAGACACCACCTGTCTGTAAAGTGAAAGGTCTGTGGTAACCCATGGTGATATGTGGCATCCACATGCCAAAGACAACAGTGCTGCACCAAAGTAAACTTATCCCGTTGGTGCACTGACAAATGAAGTGATGTCAATGGTCAATGTCGCACTTAGCACTTGTTTGCTAGCTCCAATAAGGTTTATCCCACTCTGTGACATCGTGTGGTCAGTTTCCTCAGGTGATCAGAAGGCTGATGGTGGCCCTGGTCATTGGTTGTGTGGCTGAAACTGTAAAATACACATTAACTTTTCCATCAAAATTTTTGTTTAATGATTATGAATTGGAATAAGTGGTATAGAAAATGAATGACTAAATAAACCATGTTGCACAGCGGATCCTTACTGATCTCACAAGTTATAAATGAGAAAGAATTTTCATCCAACCGAAGCAAAAAATAAATAGATAAAAAATCGGCCTTAATCTGTTTTCCTCTCAAACTAACCTTTATTGTTCTTGTGTTTAATTGACTCTTCCAAAACCTTCCAATATTCCGCCTTCAATAGAAGCCTGCACACACTCACACACACCACAGCACATGGCTGATAGTAGTTTCATAAAACCTGAAGGAATCATGCCAAATTAAAAGATTTTCTCCCATTGCTTTTAATGGGTTGTTCTAATCAGGAAACCTTCCAAACTCTGGAAGAGGAAAAAAAAAAAGTTTTGTTAGAACAGAACTATGGCAATTGATTTTCGGCCCAGACAAGAACATTGCAACCTCAAAGCTCTGATTAAAGTGGTTTCCTCAAGGGTCTGCAGTAGGACGAAGGAAGAATTCATCAGAGTGAAAACAGGTGAGGAGCACCAAAGCTTAACCGTGAGCAAGGACATTGATTAGCAGGATCTAAACACTCATCTGACCCAGTTTACACAAAGTATCACTGAAGAAAGAGACCCTGTGGAGATAGCGTTGCAAAAATCAGGGTTATAATTAGATTTGTATTTTTGTATTTGTCCATGTTTTTTATGAGCAAACCTAATTTTGTCATAGTAACGGCGAATAGAGTTCAATTATGTGTTATTTATGGAGAAGTTGAATGAAAGCTTAACAAGTAAGATCCTGTAAAACAAGACTGAAAATGTTCTTTTTCAGCACTGCACACACTGAGCAGTAATTTGATTAGCATGAATCATGATCAGATGCAGGACTTCAAAGACACAAAGAGGATTTTGTACTCATGTACCTTGGTGCAACAGAAAGGCCCTCTGATTAAACCACTACTTAGCCGTTTTAAAGATTTGAATCACTACACACTGTATGGAAAAGCTCACTTATGCTACATGATTACCTCTTTCTGACAGCATATTTATTCCATTTGTAGCTGTTAAACATGCAATCCTACCCTTGATTCCGGTCTTTAACGCCGTCATTTTCCATTGAGTTCAGTTTGAGGCTGGAAGTTATTATAGTGTAGGTGTCTGCTTCAGGTAATCTAAAGTGTTTTTTGTTTCCTTCATGCAGTGAATTTTCCATTAGAAGAATTTTCCATATTTATCTTGCTGTTGTTGGTGTAGCTGTGTGGCACACTATACCCTGCTGCTAATTACTGGCCATTATAAAACAGCTGCAGATGTTACAGCTGTGCATGATTGTGTTTGTATTGCAGAGCGTGCAGAACTCTTAATTCATTGAGCATTGTGAAAACAACCTGTAGTTTCCAACTTGACATTCAAGAGAACCAAACTTAAAAGCAGATCACATCTGAAGTTGCCCTGAGAATAACACATTTTCAATCCAATGCCTAAATAGCTTTTTATTTTTTTCCAACCATTCGTATTACCTCTATCACTCCTTTTTCTGTTGCACATCTGTGCATCATCAAGCTGAATTAGAAAACGATAATTAAATCACCACGGCACCACCCCTCGTTATCTCCTCCTGGTGCAGATAAGTCTTACCTCATCATATTGGAACAGTTAAAAATATCCACAGCTGTGAAGCAGAACCATTCTTCATTACAATTCAATGCCACCCCCCACTTCCTTATTTGACCTTTTCTAAAAATAGAACACAGGATATGTGTGAGTTAATGTGGAAAAGAATATCCAGGACCCCAAGAGTGCCCACACAAACATCAGCTGTGTGAAACCTGGAAATGCTTAAGATTTAAGGGAAATAGTTTAGTTTTGTGACTACAGAAAATTATTTGCACACAATATAAAGCTCTTTTCCAATTCAGGAATTGTATCAAGTATTCTTTTAAGAACTTGATTTTTATCTTTAGGTATTGTTGTTATTTAAGCAGATTTTTTTCCAGCTTCTTCTCTAAATGCAGTAATGTCATTCAGTTAAATTTGTTTTCTTGATCTCAAATGCTTCTTTTCATGGTGCTTCCTTCTTCCCTTAGCACCTTCCCTTTCCTTAGTGCTCTACTCAGGGTTATGCTTTCCATCCACAGAGACATGGCCTCTCTGGTGATCAGGAAACACTTACATAACAGGACTACTGTAGTAAAGCCTGTCTCTCAGGCTGCACAGCTTGCTAATGATCTGTGCTAATCACCAACAGTGCTACTGCGATGAAACTGTAGTTGTAGATAACAACATGCACACCCAGATATGATTGCACACCTGGCTTCTTTTGTTTGATGTTTTATGTTATCACACAAAGGAAGGTACCTGTCCTTCTCTAACTTATTAAACAGAAAATAAGCAAACAAAAAGTCATAGCCAGTACAGTCATTCTGCACAGTACTACACCCAGGTCCTCTTGCACCCACAGTGACTTATCTCATCACCTAGGGGACATGGTGTAAAGTTCTCATTTTGCAGTTCCACCTCACCTACCTGTCCTCAGAGACACACTCCCACATTGCAAAATACTAAATAGGGTATTTATTCCTAAAAATATTTGTAATTTGTGTTTGTGTGACAGTTTCAGAAAAAACTGGGCTATAAAACACAACCTGTGAGGTGTTTCATCTGTTTTTCATCCATTTTAAGCCCTGTTTCCTTTTCATGGTGCAGATGCTGCAGTTTTACAGCGCACCCATAAACACACAGTTTCTAGTTATGGTTCCTGTTGTCTCCCATGTAATGTTTGATTGTAACCATCCACCCCGTTTTAGGTTATTGTTCTGTGTTACCTTTGGTTATATGGGTAATATTGATTTCTTTGTCTGGGAGGTTTAGTCTTTGTCATTAATTATGTGATCTTTTGTTTATAATGGAAGATGCAACTTCAAACACAAATTTTAGATTTGAACTTTGGAGTAGTTTGGTAAGTTTTTACTTCTGTTGAAGATAAACTGTCTCATGAGACTCAATGGAAATTGTATTAGTTATATTTGGTTTTATTTTAGTTATAATAAAAACTTCATGTGATCGTGTCCAGGAACTAACTTTCCTACCCATTTCTTGTCATTTTAAGTCATTCTTTGCATATATATTTGGATGTGTTTCTGTGGGTAAAGATAGATTCAGTCTTTGTGTACGCCTTTAGTCACACACATTTGCACCATTGCGCTTTGCTTTCTTTTTGTGCATTCCGTTTCTGTCTACAGCTGACGTCATCACCCGGGGATGACTGTTGTGAAATGCGGGATGGCTGTGTGGCATTTGCCACTCTGGTGTTTTGGGGTAATTCACAGCCTGGTGCTATTGACTGAGAAGATTTTGTAATGACAAGGAAGTGGAGGAAACAGAAATGCCAATGATGTCATGGCCTAGCAATGAAGTAATTCTTCAGTAATCATGCTAGAGGATGCTGCTGCTACTGATAATTATGTCAAATAAGTTTTACAGTCAGAAATTATGACAGAAGGGCAATACATGTATTTCATGTGCAACCAACAGGCAGAACCATGGGCTACTTAATTCTTAATGCGTCTTAATGCTTTCTCTACAGGGCTTGTACGTGTTTGCGGTCTACTTCATAATGCACAACCAGCTATGTTGGCCGACTAAAGCCAGTTACACTGTGGAGATGAGTGGCCATGATGGTCCTGATTCTACGTACCAGGGAGGAGGACCCACTACTGTCGGAGGCGACATCAGCAAATCAACTCAAAATCTCATCAGTGCCATGGAAGAGGTACACACACAGACACACACAGAGCTTGGAGAGCCATCAAACAGAGACTGAAGATTAAAGATGGATTAAAGAAATCTTGTATCTTTCACTGTTTTTATAGCTTACATCCATGGATGTAGTAGTTCTTAAAACTGTGGCTCCTATCCAAGTTTTCTGTACACTGATGGATAGAAAAAGATATTTTCTGCCCTCTCAATTACAGTTTCAAGTTTGGCATGTGGTTTAGATAACACAGCCAAACTTAAAGGAAAGCCTTGTTTCTAAGGTGACATTGCACTCAAGTAAAAATAAAATCCCTTGTGTAGAAATCTTCTTACTTTAAAGCAAAAAGTAACTTGTTTGAAATGTACCTTGAATAAGAGTTATTCAGTGACTTTGTTAAAACATTGTGTTTTCTGCAGTTTTCTCATTCTGACAGGGAATAAGCCAGTTTTAAATATTTGTCGTTCTTAATTGTAGAAAATGTTCATATGCTGCTATGTTTGAGAAACAAAGCAAACAATGCAAAAAAGGACTGTCATCTTTCTTATGTTAAAGGCTGATTTGGCCAAATGTGTCAAATATTTTTCATGTTCAGCCTTAGCAGAATGCTGCTGAGATTTAGAAGATTCATCTGTATCAGGTTTTGATTCATCTGGATTGCCTGCGCCTGGCCTTTGACAGAACAGCTGACTCGCTGTCTGCACAGGACATAACATTTTTCCTGGTGCTCTTGACTTATTTTTCTTCTTTCTTTTACTCTCGATGAAAGCAATTTAAATTCTGCCAAAGTAAAAAAAAAAAAATACATGCAAATTACAGATAAAAATTATTCCTTATTTCCAACCCTGCTACATGCTTTTGTTTTCTGAAATCAGTTTCTCACCCTGTAGTACTCATTGGTTAACCTCTTTAGGTAACAGTTTGGTTTGATGGAAATGTGGCCCAAAATAATGAATATTAGACTCAGCTTGCAAAAAACTCAAATTTATCTTCAACTTATTTGGTATTTTACTCTCTCTCACTATGTTTCACTTTCTCACCGTCTCTCTGGGTCAGTTTTCCTCTCTCATCTTTTTTTCCCATGCCCTCATTCCCATGGCTCTGTTTGCCCATTCCTGGTCCTCCATCATACATTTCTCACATCAGTTGACCGTGATTCCACTAAGAACATTCTTACTTGTTCACTCAGACTGCCTTCACACTGGATCTCCTTATGTAACATACAGTATGTTTAAATTCATGTGTGTGTGGCAGTTTTTATGACTCCCACAGACTCCCACATCAGTTCCTTTTGACCTTTCCTTCAGACTGGCACATTGCATGTGAGCAAACACTGAAAACACATTGTACAAACATATGCAACACTTCTGTAGTAACTCCTCAGCAACTTTTTCCCTGGAGAATACCCTATAAGGAGAGATAGCGGGAAGAAGACGGAGGCCGGTTTAACTTGGTTACTCTTGGGAACTCACCCCTCCCTTTCTCTTTCTCGGTCTTACTCCACACATAGTCCTCATAATCTTGTTTTATTTGTGAAAGCACACTCCGGCTTTTCTTAAGATTCAGCTGCAGCTCAGTCAGAAAAATGAGAGTACAGGCAGAGATACCTATGAAAACCGGTGGGAGTGTGAGATGATTAAGTATTCAAGGAATGGATAAGAGACTGAAATGAGTATAAGAAAGTATAACATGAGGGCCAACTCATTTATAGAGTCATCCACGCTTTGCTTTTACTTAGAGTGGATGTGACAGATTTGAGGTGCCTGGTGGTGCTTAATTCACCACACTGGGACACTCTGTGCCGGTCACAACCTGGCAAGGCTCAGACACTTGTACAATACCCAGACGCTCACACACATTTATGTATGTACATGGACAAATGAGCTTAAAAAAAGTAAGAGAAGATTTGTCTGCAGAAAGATAAACATAATATAATGACATTTTATCTCAACCATCCTTTCTTTATGTCTTTTCATTCCCTCTTTCCTTTTTATTGTGTCATAAATAAATCCCATCAAAGAAACACTAAATAAAATAGTCTGTTGCCTTACTCTGCTGGCAGCATAATTAAGTGATGTTTTGTGGATTCATGATGAAACCCTAAAGTCACTGACCTCCTTCTCACCCCGTGTACCCCCTCTGACCCTGCATAAGACTTAACCCTTAGAGGTACTTGGATAGCATGCACTCTGCCTGACCTTAACTCGTGACAGTCATGATTACACAGCTGACAGATGCAGCTATTTTCTGAATTAAACATTCATAGTCTATTTTTGTGTATGTGACCTCATTTTGCACTACTTTTTAAAACTTTTACACACAAAAAAATAGACTATATGTACATAAGATATTATCCATTGAATACATTTGTTGTTTTACTTATGTTTAACATGTTTGTGTTTAACTACTGTTAACATTGCTCAAATATAGCAAATAGTTTCAAGTTGATTTTCTGAAGTAAATCTTTAATTTTCTATTTATAAAACAAAAACCTTGTTCAGTCAAGGTTTGTGGCAGGAGTACATATGTTGAGTACTGGTTGGATTGTATAATGATGTGTATGTGTGTCAGGTATCAGCAGACTGGGAGCGAGCTTCCTTGCGGCCCAGTATTCAGCCCAGCAGTGTGTTTAAGCCCAGTCCTGTGATGGGGACGTACACCACAGAGGGGAGTTTTATCAACACCAACCTGGTCACCGCAGATGAGGAGTCCCAGGAGTTTGATGACCTCATATTTGCCTTAAAAACTGGTGAGAAGAACAATTCAACCCAAAACAGGCTCAAATCTGTAATGAAATTACTTTATTTCCAACTTCTTCCTAACATGAAAAAAGGAGTTTTATTTGTTGCATATTAGTATTAGTTTAAAAAGGAAGGTCTCCATATTTGCAACACAAATTACGCCACAATAAAAACAAATAGCATGAGGACAATGTAATGTTTAATTTGGGCATCACTTCTAATTGCTTTGCATGGTTCTGGTTCTTTTGAAATGGTAAATGGTTAATCAAAGACATAAATAAAACCAAAAGGAAAAAAAAGAAACCTTTGGCACTATTTATATTGTCTTTTATAGCTAAATTAATGTGTTACATTTTTGGTTAATCAGAAACCTAATCTTTTGCCAAATTCAATGTGAAACTTGTATGTAGCATTATTGTGCAAGGCATTTCCACATGATATAAAGAAGAAAAACATTTAGCAAAAGGTCACTGCAGTCCAGCCACGTTCCTTTGTCATGATATCCTTTTAAAATAGAACCAGTTTAACCAGCTGGGTTTTAGTTAACAGAGAAAGACAGGATGAAGTATTTGTTTTGTGTCTGAATGCCAAAAAATCTTTTTGTGTGTGCACGTGGGCGTGTGGGTCGGATTATTTCATTGTGTCCATACACACAATATCTGCTGCATCCATTTCTGCTCAGTCATTCCTCCGCTGACCTTACATTTTTTCTGCTGCTTTGGAAGTCAGCCTTCTTCTGTTTCACTGCCCCAATATGCTCACTGATATTCAACCACTACAAGTACCTACACACACATGCATGCTCCAAAAACGGTGTTGCTTTGAAGTGTCTGAATGAATGAAGTCATTTTTACACATCTGAAAAATTTCTGAAGAGAAGGTCTCTTGCTGCAGACCTAGTTCAGCTGTCTTACCTGAAATCTCAGGATAAATTACCATTCGTCCACAGCTTTAAGGACAAGGAATAAGTTCATTCTTACAGGATTTTGTTAAGTCTAATTCAGGCATGTGCTTGTCACGAAAGTGGATATGTCTTTCTATCATAGACTGGATGCGTATTTGAAGTCTCTCATTCTTATAAAACGCAAATGTTCTGCCCTCATGATTATTGCTGTGGGAAAGATATGTAGGATGGGGAAAAAAACAACCTGACCGGACCCTGAAGTTATTTTGACTGTGGCAACTTGAGTTAAAGTTTTCTTGACTTTAGAAGAAAATAAAAATGAAATTATTGACAGCTATTGAGTAAACATTAAGCACCACAGTCCTGATCCAACTCTTCAGACACAGCAAATGTTTTAATTTAGCAATTCTTTACCTTGTTGGAGACCTGTTAGAGAAAAGAAAACACAACTTGTAACCATAGAGATAGTCAAATTGAAAGTCCTTCCTGGCAGGTGTAGCTTTGACAGATTTGCAGGTGTTAATAAATGGATTAGGCTGAGAGGGTAGAGTTACACCCAGTAACACACATATAACCTCTTGTTTATTTTGTGGTAACAGGGCGAGTTCAGAACTAGAGGTGTGTGTCCATGTTGCTCTTCATCACAAGTAAACTAAGAGGTGAAGAAGCAGAATGCTTGTCTCTGACCTGCTCTTTTCTTGAGGCGTCCCCACTGTCTTGAGCTGCTGTTGTGTTCAACCTTGGGGCACAGCTGGGAATTTATCAGCTGCAAACTCAGCACTATGAAGTAATCATTCATATTACTCAGAGTGGCAAAGAAGCAAGTTTGCAAGATTTAATTAAGTCAAAACAGTCCGCTATTCTCAGGTCTTTGGCATGGCCTCAAGAAAATAAAACCAGCCAAGACTTGATCTTTGTTATGTGGAAAATAGAAAGCAAATTTTAAACTCCTTGAAATCTTCTGCAACTTTCAATTAATGATAGAATCACCTACATGCTGCACATTCAAGGAAATTTTCCCATTTGTCACTTTCCCTGGTGACATCTGACCTTCTCTTTCTTCAAACATGCCACACTGAACGTATCGCCTGGTTTCAACTCTACCACTCAGTCAGCAGTAAAGATAATTTGCTAATCAGAATTACATAATGGGGCACCACCTGACAAGGGTCAGTAAGCAGAACCGTAATGAGGGTCTTCAGACACTTCATTTGGTAGTGAACCATTAAAACACAAACAGAAGCTCACACATACTCTTAACACATGTGCTGTAGTACAGCTGAAAGCTGATCATTAACACGCTGGTAGAAAGAGACCACTTATGTCACAGATATTTGCTGGATCTGCACAAAAATCTCTTGTTCCTGAGTCTGTTGACTTTCCATTAGAACACAATGAGCTATTGAGGTGTTCCTGAAAAAAAAAAAAATCAATAGCGAAAACATACAATACAGTAACTTTCTTGGTATCGTCACTGTTGGTTAATATTGAACACCAACAGCTTAGAGAACACATACTGTGGTCAGTGCAGCAGAAAATCTGAAGTAGAATTTCTTTCATTGTGCAGTGCAGATTATTATGAACTAAACTACAAATATATGAATATTTAAACTTGCCAAACAAGTCTTGTTCAGTTATCTGAATTGAAAACTTTACATAAATAACATCATAATTAAATTTCAAGTATTAGTGCAAGTATTTGCACCGTTTCCACAGAAATCCTAGGCTCCTGGCAAACATAAAAATGTCATATCAAAACTGAACATGTTTATCGTTCACACTGTTAATGTTTTACCAACAGGTTTGCTTAACAACTTCTCCTTTGTCATATAATAAGGTGCCTAGTTTCACTGTACACCAGAGTCTATCAGTCTGCTCCATTCACATTTCTTTATCATGACTGCTCTGATACGTTAAAAGTACAGTGTGCTGGATGATATAGGTTTGATTACATAATACCACCATAACACAAAAGGCATTCACCAAACTAATGATGCTGTAAGCCCCTTTAACTTACTGATATACTGGATTTAACCTTTTAGAACCTGAGAAGAACAAATTATTCAAAAAATTAGCCAAAATGGCTATTTTGAGGCCTCCCCTGAGCTGTCTGTACCAAAACTAATTTGGTTCCACTTCACTTTTTCAGAGTTGCAGAGATAATGTTCAAATACAAGATATTATGATGTATCTATCTATGATGATAGAGCTACAGCTGTATTATTCCAAAGAGATATTCATCCTGAAAGTTTTTTTGACAAGGCTTTTTTTCCATTCATGCTATGTGTCATGTGAATTTATTAATATTAATATATATGAATATATTAATTTATTCTCCACCAGTAACACATATACTAATATCTAGACATCTTAACAAGTATTCCATTTGCTATGGCTCAAAAAGTATTCAACCATAACTTGTGGTTGCAGAGATATACTCATTTTATTGTAGGTATGCAATTTTTGAGCAGAGGCATAAAAGTGGACACAAGTCTCAAAGGATATGAAGAAAAATAAATATAAAAATTCTTGCAGTTATTGCATGTATACCTAATCATGTTTAGATTTTAGGGTAATGTACCTTTTAAATTTTTTTTCAGGAACCGGCCTTAATGTCAGTGATAATGAATCCATTCCTGGAAGCCACGACGGAGGGAGTGTAACCAACTCTCAGATAGTCGAGCTAAGACGAATCCCCATCGCCGACACCCACCTCTAACCTTTCCACCTCACACAGATTCCATGTCCTCTGTTATTCATTTCAGAAAGATAAATTACAAAACAGTATTTTTATATTGGAAAATTCTTTGCACTCAAACAGTTTTTTTAATCAGTTTCATATAGATGATTGATACTGTATGTTATTTTTACTGCACATCTGTTTAATTATATACAGAAATGTTTTACTAAATTTATTTTTTTAAAAATCCTTGATGGAGTCATTTTCTGAATGTATATTTTGTTCTTTTAGGTTTTGTTTCTGTAGAGGCTTAGCTGGAGAAACAGATGTGCTCCATAAGCACAACCTCTGCTGCCGAGGATGGAGGTTGTATAACATTGTTAATAAATAATATACCACATATTTTACATTAGTATGTGCTGATTTAATTTTTACAGCTCATAATCTGTCACAGAGACAGATTTCTACCAAGGGAGGGGAGTTCTCTGAGGGTTATGTAAGAAGCTTTCTTTAGGGTCAGAGGTCACACCCTCTTGACAGACGGTTTGTGAGGATGCTCAGCTACCTACAGGAATTTCACTAACTGACTCCACACCTAGGAGACATCTGCAAGTAGGCTATGTCTAGAAAACAAAATTTTGCTATTTTGAATGTTAAAAGAAACTGCTCTGAGTATTTGCTGTTTTTATCTGTTGCATTTTAAAGTAAACATTAAAGGAAAGGCTCATGTTTGATTTCTTCCATAAAAAACTAACAACAGCAAAGAAACATAACTTATATCCACTTTAACAGCAGCTTACTCATCACAGCTACTCTCCATGGTGCATGGAGAAGGGTTGAGGTCAAGATCCCAACCAATAACGCGAGCTGCAACAGTGAGATGTGACTGTACTACATTTGCCACTAAAGAACAAGCTACAGAGTTGTTTTGATAAACCTCCTTCACACTAGCTAATGGACGAATTCTCTCTACTGCAGGCAAATGGCAATGATGCTGTGGAGGAATTTCCACTGTTTGTGCATGATGTGGTTATATTTTATTGAGGATGTGAATCAGAGCCAGTGTTTCCATCTTCTGAGATATATAAAACAAATTGATCCAGCAAACTAAAGTGAGAGATACGTCATGGCTGGAAATGCTAAACTTTTTTTCCCGCATTTAAATTTTTTGTCTCTGGAGCAATTTCCCAGGCCTCAGGGAGATACAGCAAGCAAACTTAGTCCCTAATGTAAGATGAAGTTATCACAGACACCTATACTTTCAGACCTGGGGTAGTGATTACATCACTTTGAAACTCACCCTTTAATTGTTAGCATGGAAACATTGTACTCCAACAGCAACAGCCTCTGGGCTTGTTTTCTCCATCTGCAGTTGAGCTTGTAAAAGTTTGGTGCACTTTTAATTGGCATCCAACATTTCCAGGGACCCTGTTTCATTAAGAAAAGCAATGAAAATATGAGCAAATAATTTTCATGTTTTATTGCAGCCTGTTGTCAATGTAACATTACATACTTTCATTATGAATCCATTGGAGTGAATTGTTTAAAGTGTAAACTATAAAATATCAATAATGTTAATGAGATATGTTGCAAACAGCATTACTAATTTTCCAGAGTACAAAGAAGATGGAACTGCAGCAAAGGAAAAACGTGACCTTCAGTCAGACTTAATTATGGATACCTGTGTTAATGGCTAGTTAAAAATGTCTGACTTCTTGTCCACATGACATATTTATAGAATATATTATGTAAAAAAACACTGATATGCAGCCTTGCTGGAGAGAGGTCAATTGTTTAACTAAGAGTCATGCTTATCAGGGTAAGCATGTTGTAAAACATGATAAAAGTACAGATTGGTCTAATTTTCTCTTTTTACAAGTGACATTGCAGATGAATTGACATATTCTACACAGCCCCTGCATGCTTATCACTATGCTATATGATGATGCCACTTGGAAGAGGTTGGGGGTGGGGGGGGTCAGAAATTAACCTCAACTCATAGACTCAGTCTGATTGAATGTGTAATATGTTACTGAGGAGACAAGGTGATACATTTTCAAACTTGAGGCAATGAGTTTGTGCCTGATAAGAGAAAATCTTCAGATGGCATAAACAGAGCTTTAGTATAAGTGTGGAAATTATCTAAAGATCTTAGCTAAAGGGGTGGAGTAGCAATTAAACACATGCTCAGCTTAATGCTCCAACCAACCAGCCTCAAACCCAGAGATGCCATACTGGGTCCCTCTCTGTCTGTGCCCCAGGGAAGTGACACAGATATGAAAACAGCAAACCAGGTAATAATCGATTTACAAATCTCTCACAATCTTTCTGCACGGATACACCGATGATGCTGCACCTCTAAATAATTCTCAAAGGAAGGTGTATCAAGATGGAGAGTATTTGTCTTTCACAGTATCCTCCAATAGATAAGATGTAAATGGTAACATTTCACCACAAAGGAATAACAAATGGTATTGTGCTTATTTGTATGCTTTCCATGATATGCAGCTAGTTTATATGACAACAGCAATCTCCATGGAACATATCCTTCTTAAAATTCAATGGAAAGGGTGTGAGCTTCTGAAATTTGATAATGTCACCTTCTAACTCTTTTTCTCTCAGTCATTCCTCTGCCACATAATAATTGTAACAAATCCCCTCATTTTATTCTATAGGCTCTGAAAAAGTGCAGTTTAGTTGAATACAAGTTGGTCAGACCTTTTATTGGAACATACTACAGCTCATCTCAGGCTACAAGATGAGCTCCATCTTTGTTGCTCAGCCAGAAAAAGGGTAATGGTCACCATTCTGCTGTAGGATGGTAAGAAAAAGCTACAAGGAAGTTACACACACCCAATAAACATGTGCTTCCCGTTGCCCTGGTTAATTGCTCCGTTTGACTGTTTCCACATCCCTAAATTGAGTTGTGCTGAACGTAATTCAGCCTTCATGCAGAGGAGGCTAACGTTCAACAAGTTATTGCTGGGTCTGTAAATCTTGTCCACTTAATGGAATTACTCCAAGTTTGCCTCATTAAAAATATCTTGGCAGTATAGGTGAAATTTGATCAACCAATCAGCTTACTGTGACGTCTTTTGAATAATCGGTAACTTGTTTGAAGATTATTTGAAAGGTGTGGAAGCGGATTATAGACATTTAACTCACTGTGGAGGTTAATAAAAAAACAGTCAAGATAAGATCAACTTGAGAAATTAAATTGCATCAGACAGAGATTCACTGTGTGTACAACAGATCACATAACTTTCAGTCCAGACTTTTTCAGCTCTCAGTAACCCACAGAACTCATGCTGAGCAAGGATTCACAACTTGTGAATCTAGTCGAGGTCAAAAACTTACGATTTGCGTCTCTAGTATGCATTTGTGAATCTGTGTATTGAGCACATGACGCTTGTACTCCCACCACATTCCCCATGCCAGTGTCAGCCTTCCTTGAATCACACAGAGCAAAAACAGGTAGGGTACAGAGTCAGCAGAAGCTTCAGTCACGCACCGACAGTTGAATAATGTGAGGACAGTGGCTCAAAGAGGTTTGGAGATAAACATGTTTAAATGAAGCAGCTGATGACAGGGTGCTTTTGTAAATGTGTTTGCATATGTTTAAGCAATCTACCCATCCCCCCACATGTCTGTAAGCAAAGACAGACAATAAGCTCAGTGAGGAGAAGATGCAAATATCAGTGTACTTGCATACATGTGTCTGTGCAAGCTCATGAGCACATTATATCACCCCTCATTAACATGGCAAACGATGACCTTTGCTATAATGAGATCAGAGAGTGCTTCTCTTTTTGCACAAGCCAAAGAGACTTAAACCATCTGGTCATCTACATTTAATTACATTGCACTCACCACCACACTGGTGTTTCTGACATCACCAACTACTCCTGGAGGGTATCTTGTGGCCTCAGCAGTGCCAAGAGAGTCACACTGCTTGAAAACTTTGGATAGATGTTTATTTTTGGATGGTTAGTTAAAGACTAAGGCCTCCACTTTTCTCCAAAAGTGGAGAAATGTGTACTGCAATCAACTATGTACAAGTCAGTTTACTCAAGTTGATACATAAGTAAAATTTTGAGGTAATACTTCAAGCCTAATTTTATATACAAATTAGAGGGAAATGTTGAAATCCATCCATATATTCTGAAAGCTTAACCCACAGGTTCATTCAAAAATTATATCTAAGTTACATTTTGTAATTATCCTCACATTTCTGAGTTAACAATACCACCAAAAATTGATTTTCTTCAAAAACTCCTTGCATTGTTTCAGCAGATGTGGGAATTGTCCAAAATTTTTATTTTATCTTTTTAAAGAAAAAAAACTGAGACTAGAAAATGTCATGACGGGCTCGTGTTATCAGAATGTTCTGTCCATTCTGTCCTCATTCATCATATGAGCCTTCAAATTTATCTGCTGTCCCTGTATATTAACGACTGCTACAGCTCCAGTTCAGCCCTGATATGACTGAGAGGCACCCAGGAAAATCACACACACTATAGAAGCCATATAAACTCTAAACTCTAACCCACTCCAAATTTTAGGCCCACTGCAGTTAATTTCGTCAACCTTTTAACAAGAATAAGTTACATAACCTACCCCAGTTAATTTGTTAATAAAGCATTTTACTTAATTAGTGTAGATGATAATGTTGATGCTACACGAACTGACAACAAACAAAAAGGTTAAATGTATTTATATTGAGAAACCTGCAACCAAACTGCTTCAGTGAATCACATTTTATAAACAACATGATTCAGAACTAATATCCAGAGGCTAAAAAGCTAACAAGAATAAGCAAACAGAAATACAGGGAAGAAAATGATCGATTCATGTATTACAAAATAGTCTTTGCTAAAGCTAAGTCTATACTGACTTGTTTGAGTGGTTGGATACCTGTCATATTTTCAGAATCTGAAAACAGATACCCATATCATATGCTGTGACATCTGACTATTTCCATCCACTGTCTCCCAATAGTCATACAGATTACAAGAGTATGTAGCTGGCAACATGGGTTTATATGAGCTATAGAGATGGACATCATAGACCAATGTCTCAGTAATTCAGCTGCAGTGAGGACAAAAGACAAAGTAAAACCAAAAACATTCTTTTATTATCTTCAAGCTGTTTTTTTTCTCTTTCTTTTGTGGTTTCCTAACTGCAGTGGACTCTGTGTTTTACAGTTGCCGCAGGCTATTGCATCTCTATGAGGTGTGATTCTGCAAAGGTGAAAGGAAATACTGTTCATGGTAGTTGCTATCTGGCTGACCACAGGGTGCAATGCAGCTCTATATTCAGCCAGCAGGAGTGAACCGATAGTATTATGTCTGCAGATGACACTCTATCTTGTTGTCACTATGCGCCCTGATTGGTAAGAAAACAATTTGCACATGATTATGAGTGAGTATGTTAACGTGCATGTATTTGCTTGCTTGTTTGCTAGTTTTTGGTATGTGTGTTTTCCTAAATGAATGCATAACTTTAGTGTAAAAGTCAAGTAAGAGTTTGTGTAGTGCATATACTTTGATGTGCTTGAGGGTTACCCTGTTGCTTTAAGCTACTAGTAGCATATATTTTTAACTACTCTGGCAGCCTTTAAGAATCATCAGGCTCGGACAAATGAGTTGTTTGTTAAAAGCATCGAGAGCCAAATGAGCATCTGTTTCCTTTTATCACAGCCTGTCTCACTAATCACTGACCAGTTCTTGTTTGTCCCACACCAGTTGCTATTGCTATGACTGGATAAGATAGCCTATGTGCAATTCCTGCCAGGCTTTATGGAACGTGGCATTTCTTTTGTGATCACATTAACAACCACTACCATCTTACAAACATTACATACACTACACCTGAAACCAGCCCCCTAAATCACAAAGTTTAAACCCCTAATTTCATCTCAGCTCAAACTTGTTTATAACATTCGCAAGTAAATCAGAATAAAATTGCCATGCCACCAAAATGAATAAATGCTGTCCGTTTGGGATAGAAGAGCACTTTTTGACCTCACCAGTGGTGCGCACCCCACAAATACCACAGTATAGACACAGTGAGTGGACATGTGGGTAGCCAGGCAAGCAGATATTGTTCGCCTTATAGTCAGACCACTGGGAAAGGACATCAACAAAGCAAAAGAGAGGGAAAATATCAGGGAGATAGTTGCTGAAGTCACAAGTTGTGACTAGTGACCTGGAGAGACATGTGACCTTTACAAACCAAAGGAAGTGACATATCAGAGGGAGACGTTATCATGTCACATTGGTTCCTCTGCCTGTATTAAGCCAGACTCAGCTGGTTTGATCCAGCATTTCTAGCAGCAGCAGCAACAACATGTCATGAGGCTGAGTGACTGGCTCAGTCAGGCTGTGAACAATGTCAGTTATTGTTGTGCTTTTGCAATGAAATGTCAAATGCAAGGCAGTCAGGGTGGGATGGAAGGGTTGGTAGTGGGGAAACATCAGACAACAGATTTACTGTTATGAGCAGGACAAGCCAGACCAGAGCAGAAATTCAATTTAGATTTATATTATTAAGTTCTATATCCATTATATCTTCTCTTTTCCAAAATTCACATGACTGTTACATGCTCAATTACAGCCCAAGTCCAAAAACTGAGCACAAACAGTGTTTAATGAGATATAAATAAACAGCAAAAGCAGGGATCTCTTATTTGTTCTTCGGTGATTCTCTATCACGTTCCTCCCTTTCAAATAGGTCTCTCACTTCAACACTTCAGAGTTGATTAGTACTATGAACATCTTTACCAGGAAGCTATATGCAGCATGCTTTACGGGTCATAATGTTTTCAGCTGCCCAGCTGTGTTTTTCATACTTGCATGAGCAAAGAAAAACAGAAACTTTATTATCAGTAGCATTAGAGCTAGTTGTGTAGGTGTATTTCAAATAATAGCAATAACAACAGCTATGCTTTTCTTTGTCCAAGTCCTTTATTCGAGTCAGCAAGTAAAATTGTACTTCATACATTTTACTTCATTAAAACAATAAGAATACAATTAAAGTTTTATAAAACTTTAATGCCAGAAATTACAAGATAATGTGTAGGTAAAAATGGCCATAACGGTGCAATCAGCCTCTAGAATACTTCATGCCACTTACCTTTTGAAAGAGAAGACATTTATGTAACTTTCTGCTTTTTTAAAGTCTCATCTTAAACTTCATTGACCCATACTCACTCAATCTGTTCAGAGCTACTTTAATAGAGCCAGAGGATTTTACTGAGTGAGGGTGTTTTAAGGAGTTGAACAACAGCATTAAATTAAATGGATAACTCGGTTCATAATTGATCCTTACCAAACACTCCCTTCATCCAGATAGCTTTGAAAAGGAAAGGCTGAGCATACAGTGAGCAGAGAGTGAGCTGGTCAGAGGACGGTTGTACTTATGTGTCACACATTCCTCTCTGTCTGCTCAGCACTCACTGCTGAAGCTCTCCTCATTGGGAAGGAAAAGAGATCAGCTGCCAAAAACTGACTCAGATGAAATGAGAGAGACCTTTTAGTGTCGTCCCCCCCTCCCCGATACTGGGCAGTCGCTCTAGGTGATTAAAATGAGTCACAGAACTGGTGCAAACCAGAGCTAGCTGCCCTTGTCCTAAAGTGATTTTTGTGGCTATATGAATGTCTTTTTTGTAAACATGAGACGAAGCACATTAATATTTCTTTTTAGAGATGTGGGTTATAACTTTACATTGTAGGGACAAAATAAGAGTTGACACCCAAAGGTGCAATGCTCTATTCAACACAGTGTTCTTAAAAGTAAAGAAAAAAAATCTCACTAAATATTATATAGTGCCATGTGTAATAGAAATTGTTTATTGGTATATGCAATCAGACCATGAACTGTGATGCGGCATGGTTGTAGTGAGGATGTCATTTGCCCCCCTTTTTTCTAACCGGCTGGTCTGTCAGCTGAAACAATAAGCCTGTCCTCAGACCACTACCCTCATGATGCTCTGGTAGTTTGTTTAGAGGATAGAACAGTCAACAGCCTTCACAACTGTGAGATAAAGAGGTAAGAAAATTAAGATTAAAGAATAGGAAGATATATAATATTGTCAGGTTTAACAGAAAAGTCTAGGCAAGTCCCAGAAAAAGTTCCAGAGAAGGGTGAAAGTTCTTTCTCTGCTGCACAACAGTGCCCATGCAGCCTCCCTCATGTAATGATAATTAGGATGAAAGAGTTTTGTATTGTTTTTTAAATCTTAACATCACATTTTGTACCTACTTTATGGAAAATATAATAGCCTACATCTCTAAAGAAGAATGAGAAAAGGTGTGTTTTTTGTGAAACTGTAATTTATCTGTTGTGTAACTCTGATTTGTTCCCCGTTGTCATAGAGCCAAATCAAATCCCATTAACATTTCAGCAGCTCTTGTTTTCTTATGATTAATATATTTTGTGGCTTTCATCAAATTGTCGTTTGGATACTATTTAAATTGTGCTTGCGCTCTTGTGTCAATAGAGTCTATGTGTGCTTGCTCCATGATTAGCCACCTGGTCATTCCTGTCCATTCTCCTGGA
>JAOXYM010000012.1:18811393-18830219 GCA_028567055.1 Leptatherina wallacei | reverse complement strand
ATTACTCATTTCAATCTACTACTACTTGTTCTGACCAGCCTTAACAGAGGCTTAGCAACCTCCCCAGCTTTCGTTTGTACTGAGTTTGCTTCTTTAATGCAGAAGCAGGGTCATTTCTTTTCATTTTTCTCTCCTTTCCTGCCTTTTTTCGTCTTTTTAAAAAAAAAAAAAACAAGCATTCTGGTTTCACTGGTCTGGTAAAATCTGTCTATTGGTTGGATGCAGTAGGCAAGTGCAGCAGGACAAAAAGGGAATGTGATTCATCTCAGAAAGCTGCCTTGCTTCTCTTTAGGTCTGTTTTCTCATTTTGGTAGAAAAACAAAAGAAGAAAGATATAATTATGTTTAAACAGTGCAACTTAAAAAAAAAGAAAAGAAAAATGTCTAACTTTTTCTTTTTTCCCCTTCCCCCCCCCCCCCAACTGCTTGGCAAGTGAGAAATAACCACCTGAGACAGTGCTTTTTGGGCAGTTATGCTAGCCTGGCTTGCCCTGAGATAAGGAGTAGAGGGGCTGCAGGCAATTGAGGGAGAGTCCCTCCACAATGTACCACCCTGTGTCACACGCACATCCATACTTTTCCTGTTAGCTACTATTTGAGTAGCAAATGCAGGACTGCAACCCTCCTAGTCCAAATCCAGAGCAACCTCAAAAAGAACAAAAAAAGAAAAAAAACAGCCAAAAGCTTTTCTATGACTGAATACAAGAACTGAAAAGAAGAGCTACACTACACGAGAGGAGGGAAGTCACACTTAAATCTAAGATAGTGGGAGATAGTGTGCTGCAGTTGTAGTAAAACTCAAGACTAGTTATTAAGTTACTGCGTCATGAGAAAATGAAAAATCATTAACATTTTAAACAAATTCAGTGCATTTTTTTTTTTTTACTCTTCAGTTGGGTTTTTTTTTGTTGGTTTTTTTCCACATCAAATCCTGTTCTCAGCATTGCTCAAAGTTGTGCAGATGATAGTCTCAAAGGTTAAGCCTGCTATCTAAAATTCTTAGTCTGGTACTTTGCACAGCTGAAACCAAACTATTAGTGATTTTACAAAAAAAAAAAAAGAATTCTCATTAAACAGAGCCACGCAACTCAAGTAAAGAATAAAATGTGCAAAACAAAATCCCAAATGAGGCAGAAGGACCTAGTCTTTGCTCTGCTGTTGACTGCTGCTGCTAAAAGCAGTCAGACAGACTGTGGTGGTTAGAAGGTTGTTACTTTTCTCTATTCATTTCTTCATCCCATTTTAAGATGATTCTGCTGAAAGCTGGACATGTTTAGTCCCACCCTTTGTGTCAGGAGCCATGTCCTTATGTGCCACAAGTACAGAAGAATCAAGGGTGAAGAGGAGCTCGGCGAGCCTTGGTGATTCTTCCTCGTCAAGACTGTCACCAGGGCTCTCGTTACTAGGGGGGGATTTCCATACAGACTGAATCTGTTCATCTGCATACATCCCACCCTCAGCACGCTGACATAGGAAGGAAGTGATACCCCCAACTAAAGACTCCTGTTTCTCTCATAGAGGGAAGGCAGGAACGCGTTTGTCCCATCCAACTCAACTGGGAGCAAGTCTTTGTTGACTGGTTGGATGTTTTTCTCTCAATAATCAACAGCATTGTGTAAATACTGTTTTCTGAGGGAAAAAAAGGAGGGGAGGGGTATTCAAAGCTGAGCCTTGCAAGAAAGTTCCTTTAGGCTCCCCGAATCATTCAGGGGAATTTCAAAGGTGCGCTCAGCGTGATGGGCAAGCATCAAGTCTGCGCTCTTCTGTACGTCTGGCATGATCTGGGTTAGGATCGATCTGGGATGGGGAAGAGAAGTGCAAAAGCAATGTGGTTATTTATAAAAAAAAGCTGATTTTTGTAACAGAAGACAAATTAACAGATGCTTTACTCTCTGTAATTTGGTGCTTACCTCAGAGTACAGAGGAGGGGGTTGGAAGCGGAACTCATGAATATAGGCAAAAAGAGGTCCGTCCAGCTCCTCTCGAACTGCAGGGACATCCAGACAGCCCTGTCTCTGCTCTTCTGTCACGATTTCTGCATAGCTTGGAGGAGCTGCAAGTAAAGTACAACCATTTCAGCACTGTTGGATATTAACCCTGCATTTATTTAAAGGAGAAATATGCATTTCAATTCAATTCAGTTATAAAAAAATTAAGTCCAAACTACCTTCAGGCCTCTCTGGCAGACCCATGCCCAACCAGCTCATGCTGCATTGGCTGCTGACGCTGGAGGTGCGGGATCCAAATGGGTGGAGCGGGATAGTTCCGATGACAAGGGGCAAGTTCAGGGACAGGTTTATTGCCCCAGGTATGTCCACATATACCTGAGCACAGAAATGAGGACAAAAATGCACTTTAGGATTTGTGAGGGGATTTAGAAGTATAATATAAATATCAGTTAAGATACCACATATGAGCTAATGAAGGGCTGAAGCTGGGCACTCAGTACAAAATATTACATCCTGTCAGATAACTTGGGGTAAATGCACTCCATCTAGGACTATGTGTTAGGCAATAGTATGAAAGCATATATAGGTCAATGTCTTGAGATCAGTTGCTTAAAGCGAGGTACGGCAAATGTCTGGGTGTCTCTGTTCACAGGATAAATAGGTTATTAGCTCCCTTGGGGCAGGTGTTGCCACAGATATTCTGGGCTAATGCTCTTAGGAGCATGTAGAGATAACACCTGGTACAATCCAAGGACCAGATTTGGCAATGTGAGCTGAGTCAGCCAGGTCCATGACAAGTAGAGATATTGGCTTACTAGGAAATATTGATTCTGTAAGGATATCATCTTTGAAAAATCAGCAATGTTAAAATACATGGGAAAGCAGAAACTCTTGTGTTTCTGTGTCAATGATCTCTGGACAAATATGACTAGGCAAACAAAAAGTAAAAATGGGATTTAGGTTAAACGTTCACAAAGAGTGTAAGAGAGCAGACTTACCATGAGAGAGTACTCCACTCTGATAATGCTGCAGTCTAGGATGGAGGGTGAGACTGGTGGGATCTTCAGCATCTTCCCACTCCAGGTTTCTGTTTTGCCTGAGGACAGAGACTCTCCCCGCAGGTTGGCCACCAGCTGCTTGACCTCCTTCATCTTCCCTTTGGCATAGAAGGTCTGAGTCTGGTAGATGGCTGCCTTTGGCACTACCATGCGCGATGAGCAGTTCTCGATCTCTGCAAAGATCTGGATTGACTCTCCTATACAATGAAAAGGACAGAAGGGAAGTTAACTGATGTGTTTCTACAGTCAAAACAGCACTGCTCATATTTGTAATGTGCGTAACCACTAATGAATGTACTAATGAACAGGATGTGATATTTGATCTGGTTAATAGGTTACTATTATGGTATTCATTCAAATATTCTCACCTGGGGTGTACCCCTTCCTTTCGATTTTGGCACTTAAGGAAATAGGACCTGAGGTGCAGAACCAACAGCAAAGCGTCTTGTCTTTAGTGCCGGCCTGTGGTGACTAAAGGAGAAGGGGAAAAGGCATTATTTTAAATAAGTGTCCTTATTTAAAAAAAGATTATTTTGTTTGGTATATAAACACTGTAACCAAAAGGTTGAGAATTATATTTAGCCTACTCAAGATTAAAATATCCAATTATATCCAGAATTGCCTGGTAATTAGGAAAAATGTTTTGAATGAGTTATACTACAGTTTTCTTTCTTTCATACCATGTTTATCCAAAGCCAAAATCAGCTTCTGAGGAACTTACCAGCAATAATGGAGTGTTGATGTCAATGTGCTCAAAGACGGTAAATTCCTTCTTGGTCTTCATGGGCAGGAGCCATGGCCTGTGGAGTTCTGCTTTTACCCAGTAGCGCACGCTGCCATGCTTTCCTTCGAAAGAGGTAGCCAGAGGTCTGCAAAGAGAATAGGAAAGAGGATGGCGAGAGAAAAGCAAAGGTTGCGATAAGTGCCCATTCCAAAAACAATATATGCTTTCCAATTCAAGTTTATTGTTAGTACACTTACGTCTGTGGAAGCTCAAGGCTGAATGCATACTCGTGTCTTCCTGAATGGATAGTGGTAAGTCCTTCCTCAGAGTTGTCATCATCTGAAAAACAAGGATAATATTCCAAACACGTGTATACCATACCTGGACAAAATGCTCTACGAAGGCATCTGAAAGTCATACCAAAAAACACAGGGTGGGGGAGACAAAAAGAGAATAGGCGGATTTTACTATTAAAACTGTGTGTGAGAAATGTATGTATTGAGAGACAAACAGCAGGGCAATATTTAGAGGACACTAAAGATTGTTTGAGGTGCCAGAAACTGAGCCTACGGGATTTTGCTTTGTTCTAACAAAGATCAACATCGCAGAGATTTTTTTTTTTAAATGGAATGGGGGAAGAAGAAAAAAGAAGAAGCTGTGATATGATGGGGCATGGTGACCGAAACACCAAAACTAAAATCCTACTTGGAAGAGATCTCGGTCTATCTAGCAAGAAGCGTATTTCATTGTCTCTTATTTGACTCAGTCGTAGTATTAATAAAAACATTTCCCGAAAAACTGCTCGCAAATGTGTAAAATAAGTATTATTTTAAACATAAAGACTTTATTATGGGTGTGTTGCTTCTGCCAGCTCAGCACTCCCTCCCCCTAGTATCAGTAGCAGCAGCCGTGTGGTAAACAAGTGCGGAGCTGTCAGTCAAACTGCAGACTCCAGCAGGAGGAGACCGGCCTAAACCGGTGCGAGCAGCTTCCCACAGCCGCGCAGAGCTCATTACGCATTCACTGTGCGACGCCGCAGTAACTACTACAGGGCAAGGCTCTGCAAAGAGAGCCTCAACGATATCCCAGCAGCCAAGTATAAGGCATTTCTATCGTTTTGTCTTCTTAAAGATGTAAGCTTCGACGCACAGCGTCTAGCGATGTTTAATTTAGAAAAGCTCTTCCGAAACTTGAGGTTATCAGCTGTTATTCCCCCTTAAATTGTCTTTACCAAAAACCAAGTGTCGAATATAAACTTGTCCTTAACCTTGTCTGTCAAGGAAATTTGTAACTGCGGAGGACATGCATCAGCTACTGACAATGGTCCTTAATTTGATCATTTTTTCATAAAAACTAAGTACAAAATGAAATGTGTCAAAGAAGTACACTAAATATCAGCACTGCGTCTCTTTATTCGATCAAAGTGAAGGTGCGGATGCTTCTATCATCTCATATTCTGCAGGTGTTTTCGTAATTAAAAAGTTGCAGAATGTTCTGACAGTCTGCAAGATAATGATGTCATTGGCCACACATGAGCACCTTAACCAATCACACAACACGCGAGGGACTAGCTTGGGCTTCACTCCGCCCCTTCCCGGTCCAGTTTTCTGAACAGGATTGAACCGCTTTGAACAATAGGTGGAAACTTAAGAGAAGCTACAAAGAAGTACTCAATATGATGCCATTATGCGACAAAATCTCCAAATAAACCAGCACACACGTCATTGGAAGTATCAGCTTTATCCCACCCGGTCTTAAACATGTTTAAATTCATTTTTACTGTTGAATTACAATGAAAGATACAGCAGCTGTCATTCATTCTGACATCCTCACCACAAACAACGATGGAGCTGTACTTTTGACAATATCACAAAATAAATACCAAAGCCTCACCTAAAGAAGGGTAACGATATAATAGTTTGCCAACTTTTAAATGCGTTATTATTCTGTTATCCAATAAAACTGCATCTTTCAGTGAACATGAACCCCAACCAGCGAGAAGACCACCAGTTTCTACAAAACCTAAGCTGAAAATATGAAACCACATTGTCTTACCTCTCTCGTGTCCAATAAGAATATCTTTGTGATTTAGGTATTCCACTTCTTCGGTGTAGTTTTGCGTGTAGGCAGTGTTGGATCCAGCGTTTCTTGATTCAGTCCAACGAACTTTTGCAAATCCTTTTGTGTGGATTTTGAGAGATTTCACACGGATTTCTCCCGTGACTTCGATGATCACCCTCCCTGAGACGCAGTCCCCGCTAGAGAAGACAGGAACATTGCTGTCATTGAGACAGTCGTAGCTTACTGTGAAGCTCTTTACCTTTCCTAGCACCATGGCGGAAGGAGATAGGCTACGGAGACCTTGAAAGCTAAAAAAAAAGGGAGTCTATGAAAAAATAATCTCATAGAAAAAATTATGCAGTTTTTAGACACTGATCAGTATCTCTGCCCTGCAAAAAGCAGTAGAGGCACGATCAGTGGATTCTTTGCAAGCAGTTCATTGAGCTGTGTGAGGGCTGAGTAACAGCAGAAGATGCTGTTATCCACCTCTTTGCTTGATGGTCTCCAGTCACAGACAAGGAAACCCCCGTAGCTCAGCTCACTTTAAGCGACAGCCTGAGTGAAAAACAACCTTGGGCGCATGCGCAGGGCTGCACTGCCCCCTCCTTCCGCCTTATGGAACAAGGCTGGTAGAGGAGTGTAGAGCAGAGTGTAGAGCAGTCAGATTACTAGTATAGTCAAACAGATGAGAGACTACACAAAGAAATACTAACTGCAGTATTTTTGTGGGAGAGGCTTTATTGCACATTTGTAAAATTAAATAAATTGAAAATTTGAGAATGAACAACATCACTTATGACTCTAAAAGACATGTAAAATATTCTGCCACTGTCATAAACATATAGAAAACCTCAGTTCCTGGCTATAATTTTTGATGCATGAGTAACGACTGAGGAATTACACGTTGATTCACAATCTTACCATAGCCCTGCAGCTTTCTGTTTCATTTTACACTATGGTTTCACATCTAGAATCACTGCAATATCTGTACAATGAAAACCAGCAAAGCTGCATTTTGCATGATGCCTGCATCACAGGACAACCATACAGAATTGCCGGATACAATTTCGGATTTATGGTGCAAAAATGTTCAAATACATTCAGATGTCACACATATTGTTTTTGCAATAGCATAAAACAAGCAGTACTCATTTTGTTCTCATTGTGTTGAACTCCCAGTTTTCAGAAAAACAACTCTATGCCTCAAAACGCCACCCTGTGGACGCCAGTGTTTCCACCGTTTGCTGCAGTATCACCTGTTGAATGTCACAATAACCTATGTTCAATATATTTGATAAATATTTGATTGTGCTAAATAGATGTGTTTTCATTTTAAGTCAATAATACCACTGTAAAACCAAGAGGGTGTTAAAGGTACAGGAGTACCTATGGCAATAGGTCTATGGTTAGAAGATCATCTGCAAAGATCACTAACATAATCTGATCAAAGGTGGATGGTATTTCATGAACACCTTCTGTATTAAGATACTTTAAAATAAAAATAAAATGAATAATATTTAATGCTATTAGTTATAATATGAATCCTTTTATAATTACATTTCGCTTGAGGCTGTAACATACAGTGTGGTGCTGTTTCACTTTTTGTTAACTTAATTGAATATATAGCTGCTATAAAATATATAGACATGCATGTTTGTGATATTTTTTTCTTTGTAAAATATCAACAGCTGTGATCACTGCAGTGCTAGCTCAGCAAAATAAGTGATAGTTGCTTGTTTTAGAATGCATAGATAAATGCTGCCCCCTAGAGTTTTGTCATGGTCATTACATGTTAAAGTCTTTAGGAAAATGTATTGCATTAATTTGAAAAAAAGCTCTGTTTTTCTGTATTAATAAGTTCTTTTAAACGCAGCTAAGTTTTTACACAATAGTGTTGTGTGCATCCTTAATAGACTCATTTTGAACCAGGGATGGTTTAAAATTACATGACCAGCTTGTTGAGTTAAATACAGGTTTGTTGTTGTTTTTTGTTTGTTTGTTTTCTTCTCTTTAATGGGTTTGACACAGTGGGAAATGCTTTTGTTGCTGAGTGCAAGCACCTGAGGACTTAAGAATTGTTCAGATCTGTCCTCAGCCTCTGGTAGAAATCCTTTGACTATAACCACGTTGGAAACCAAACACAAGCTTACCTACAAAACGAATTTTGTACTTCACAGCTGAGTAGTGGCCCTACAGGACAAGGAAGACAGAGAGATTTTTTTGTTGTTGTTTTGTAAAATGTAGTTAATTAAAAAAACGGAACATTATTATTATTATTATTATGAATATTGATATTATTATTATTAATAATAATAATTCGACATTTCAGAAAAAAAATGCTTTTTAAGTGTTTTGTTGATTTAGCTGATGATGTATTCAAAGTTTTGTCTCTCTTCTAGTAGCGATATGTATCAGCTTCACTTTGATATACTTTTAGTTTGAAGGCTGAACCCGGATGTTGATTATCTCAGTGAGCTACTCTGCAGTAACCAGCGTTTGTTTGTGGGAATCAACGGCTGGAAGAAACAAGAGTTGGACGTCTGCTCTGTTGCGCTTCATGATTCATGAAAACATATTTAGTTTTAAATAATCAAATACGTTAAATTGCAGAGAGTGAATATAAGTCATGAATATGTTTTTGTGGTGTTTGAGTTTCTTTCTCCAAAGTTATGCCCAAAATATTAATAGACACAATATTGTAATGGTGATGAGTGATGCGTTTGTAAGTATGAATTCAAATACAGGCTTACAAAAACTTCATAACTTGGCATCAAAAGCAGCGATTTCTTTTTTCTTTTTATAAAGCTAAGGCATACATAATGAAATGATAGACTTGGATATGTTTGTGTTTCTCTCAAGGATGGACGACTGACCTTCGATCCTGGCAGCAAAGTTGTACAACTGCCATACATAAACTACCTTAGGGAGCTCGGTATAACCTTCCTTAACGCTTACACCAACTCACCTATCTGCTGCCCTTCAAGAGCAGGTAGGTGAATTTACTGCAAAAGTACACTTTAAATCTCTGTGACTGAAGATGTAACTGAACACCGTGTTTTTTTTTCAATTTCTGTACACAGCAATGTGGAGCGGTCAGTTTGTCCACCTCACTCAGTCTTGGAACAACTACAAGTGCTTAGATGCAAACGCAACCACATGGATGGATTTGTTGGAGAAGAATGGATATCGCACGAAAATGTTGGGCAAGCTGGATTATACCTCGGGGAGTCACTCTGTCAGGTAGGAAGACACTGTGAGTGGTCTCATTAAAGAAAGCACCCCACCCTCCAATTTTTTAATTACATTTTTTACTTTTTTAAAATTTTTTTACCCCATTTCTGTTGACAAAGCTATGACCAAAATTACACATGTAAAAAAAAAGACCTTTTAAAGCACTAACAAGTGATTATACACTGTTTATGTGTGCAGTCTTTTTCCTGAACTGTGAATCATAGTCTTGGCTTTTGTTTTGCATGTTTCTTTCCGCTTCCCTTTTTTGTGGGGTATCTTGCAGTAATCGTGTTGAGGCATGGACACGAGATGTTCAGTTCCTCCTTCGCCAAGAGGGCCGGCCTGTTTCTCAACTTGTTGGGAACATGTCAACAGTGAGGATCATGAAACAAGACTGGAAAAACACAGATAAAGCTACACAGTGGATCCATCAGACAGCTGCTTTCTCACACCAGCCCTTTGCTCTTTATCTTGGCCTCAATTTACCTCACCCCTATAAAACTGAATCTCTGGGACCCACTGCAGGTGGATCCACCTTCCGTAGCTCTCCATATTGGCTCACAAAGGCATGCTTTTTTTCTTTTGCAGGCTCTCTCTCTTGTTGCAGAATTTACATCTCTTCAGTAGACTGTGGTGAAATTCTAATTTCTGTTTTTCACACACACACATTCAGGTATCATCTGATCTAATCTCTGTTCCAAAGTGGCTGCCTATGGCTGCCATGCACCCTGTTGACTACTACTCCACTTTCACAAAAAACTGCAGTGGTGATTTCACTGAGGAGGAAGTTAAAAGCATCCGGGCCTTCTATTATGCCATGTGTGCTGAAGCAGATGCAATGCTGGGTTAGTTGACAGCAATATAATTTGCAAGAATGTGGTCTTAACCCTAACCCTGGTACAGGGATTTGACAAGTAGGTCATTTCAAACTCAGCCTTGCTATTTTGTCCTAAAGATTGTGTAAGTTTTGGCTAATTATCTTGGCAAACGAGCAATATGTAGTTTTCATTTAGGTTAACAAAAAATGCACACAAGCATTTTACAGGCTCCAGTCATGGAGTTAAATAAAAGTATTACTTTTTGTGTCTCTCGCTGGCAGGAAAAGCATTTTATTTGCTGTTGACATCAGTAACTGAGAGATGGATTATAGGCATATCAGTGTTTTATAATAACAGAAATGTATACATGACAAATTTCACTGGCTTATTTTACTGCTAACTCAGTCTCAGGGCTTAATGTGTCAGATGAAGTGATGAAAAGTACATTTAGGATCAAAAAAAGTTTATGCTTCTTATTAGGCATATTGATATAAAGGTATATGTTCTGCCAAGAGCTGTTAGAGGTGAGATCCTGTTTACTATTCTCTGTCTTCTGCCCCCTCTGTCTCACTAGGTCAGGTGATTTCAGCACTGCGAGAGACCAACCTGTTTAACAACACAGTTGTGATCTTTACAGCTGACCATGGAGAGTTAGCCATGGAGCACCGGCAATTCTATAAAATGTCAATGTTTGAAGGCAGTTCCCATGTTCCCCTGCTCATCACGGGGCCTGGGCTGATATCTGGCCTTCAAGTCAACCAGCTTGTCTCTTTGGTTGATCTCTATCCAACCATCCTGGGTACGGTGGTACACTGAAAATTATTTTAAAATTCTGAAATTATCTGATAAAAGGTCAAATAATTACTAAAGCAATAGAAGATGCTGACATTAGTATTTAAACTCTACATAATGCATGTATCTGTTTTGCAGAAATTGCTGGTATTTCAGCTACAGGTAACCTAAGTGGCCACTCCCTTCTTCCTCTGCTGTCCAAATCCATTGATTTTTCTAAGAAGCAACATCCAGACTGGATACTGAGTGAATATCATGGTTGTAATGTCAACGCCTCCACGTATATGCTTAGAAGTGGCAGATGGAAATACATTACCTATGGTGATGGCCTCAGTGTCCCCCCACAACTCTTTGGTGAGTCCTAAGTTTCAGACACAAATGGCAATTGCTTCCAAGTTGTAGAGGAAGACACTATTATAAGATTTTTCTGCCCTATGATTTTTCTGCTTCACTTTTGCAGATCTAACTCTGGACAAGGAGGAACTTTACAATGTGGCTCTCAAATTCCAACATGTACAGGTGCATTTGGACAAGCTATTGCGCAGCATTGTAGACTATCCAAATGTTTCTACAGCTGTTCATTTCTACAACAAAAAAGCATTTGGAGAATGGCGCAGTAGTTTGGGGAGAAACTACAGCCAGACCATTGCTAACCTTAGGTGGCATGTGGATTGGCAAAAGGATGAGATAGGCAATAAAAAAGCAGTTGATAAATGGCTCCATGGCTCAGGGCTACCATGATAGTTAACTTTAAGCCTTATTTTTCAATAAATGGGAATTGCACTATGATTAAAGTTTTACTCATGCACTTTTTGACACTGAGAAAGACATGCCAAAGTTTTACTGCCTGTATTTTTTTCATTTTGTGTGTGTGTTTGTGTATGTAATGGTTTTAACATTTGAGTAACCAGAGTATCTTTTATATTAAACTAATAGTTTGATTAAATTTGGATTCTTATTTCATATCTTTGACCCTCGTCCTCCATCCAAACTTTGAGCAGTTTTAGTGGCACTTTGATGCAAAGTTAGAAAAAAAAATCCTTTCTTTTTTTATTAGAACTTTGTTTATGAATAAATAAATATTTTATTTAAAATATTTGTGTTTTTTCCCCCTTTGTTCTTGGTATGTAAAGGCTAATTTATATCTGGGTTGTATCCATATACGGTCTGTATGACTATTTGCAGCCTCGGTAAACTGAACCAGAAATCACCTTTTGAAAATATTAAGTTTCTTGGTTTTCACTTCCGGGTCATTCCAGAGACTACAGCGCAAGTTGTCAACGTAAACAGTAGGTCGTCCCAATGTTATACACTCTTCTCAACTTACAAGAATGACAAATGTATAAGCGGAATTGAACAACTAGTTCATATAAACTTAGAGTTAACAATTTCTCCATGTAAGTAATTAAGTCTTTGGCCTTGACAAGGTAACAGCTGATGCTAAGTTGCGGGTAACGCTAGCAAAACTGCCACAAGCAAGATAAAGTAACACTGAAGTCATTTTCACCTGTGAAGTAAATCATCGGTACGTGGCAGACCAAATTGAGAATTTTACCAGCTTGTAATAAATCAAATAACGTAATGTTCAACCTAAGTAAAATTACATTTTATTCTTAATGCTATTTTGGTTGGAAATTTGTCTAGTCGTAGTGTGTGGCTAATATGCATTATTTACGCTTGCGTTGTCACAATATTTACTTGAAATGTTTTTGTTGTTTCCAGAGGATGTCTAATAAAGAAGTGAAGGTTGCACTGAAGAGTGCCAGAGAGGCTATTAAAAACAAAGAATACAAAGAGGCTCTAAAGCACTGCAAGGTAAGCATTTGCTCAAACTAAAACCCTCCATGAAGTGGAGTTTAATTGCATCTGTTATCAGGAAATGGAGGGATATTGGAAGGCTGACTGTGCTCTCTTCAATGTGTTTTCAGAGCGTTTTAAAACTTGAGAAGAACAATTACAATGCATGGGTATTCATTGGTTTGGCAGCTAGTGAACTGGAGCAGCCAGATCAATCACAGACAGCCTATAAAAAAGCTGTGGAGTTGGATCCAGAGCAACTGCTGGCCTGGCAGGTAAAGTGCTGATATCATGAGGTATTTTATAATTTACACCAATCCTTATACAATACAATGAAAGTAAGTAATTTGCTTATAATAATAAGTTTAACAGTAATTGGAAGAGTCAGTGACTGCTTTCTATTGGAGAATAGGGCAATTCTTTAATCTGGGTCCATTCGTAAAGATGATCTTATATGTTTTGCTACTTGGGTCCCTTATTGGAGAAATTAAACTGTGTCAGTAATGGATATTTTGTTGTAGGGCTTAGGAAATCTATATGAAAAGACTGATCAGTGGGATTTCAAAGATGAGCTGCCAAATGTTTACCAGAAGCTGGTTGAGCTGTATGCAAGGTAAGATAAACACTTTTATTACAGCACAATTCTGAAACCGTAATTAAAATTGATTCATTGTTAATAACATTTTGTTAATGATACTTAAGGTTTCTAATGCAAATTTGTTGTTTTGGCTTTTGTTTTTTCTTGTACTGAATTGATTTTTGATAGTTTTGATTTTTACTATGTTTTCCATCCACAGTTCAGATAAAAACAAATGTTATGAAGTGATTAAAAAGCTGTCTGATATTTATCAGTCTGACAAGGAATACTTAAAGGTATGTACATATGAAGACAAACATCTATAAATGATAAAATCGGAATTTTTCTGTGCTTTTTTTCACACAATATTTGATGCATATTTGTGTCTGCACACAGTTGGCGAAGGTTTGGCTCCAGCTGGTTCAGCTGAAGGAGGAAGAGGCTGTAGATAAGAAAGAGCTGGTGCAGCTGCTGCAACAAATGACCCAGCTTCTCTCAAACTGCCATAATGAGGAGGAGCAGGACAATGAAACTCAGCAACATGTAAGACTTGTGGGATGTGGGCTGAACATTGTAATTTCTCTTAGTAATGTTTCTCTTTATGATCACACACGTATAACTTCATCATCTCTAATCTATTTTATTGCAAAAGCTAGACCCCTCAGCTTGTATTTTTTTATGGAATTCAATTAGTCAAGTTTTTCCCATAAAAGAAGAATTGTTTCAATGTTGCTTAATGTTGTTGGTTTGCTTGCGACCACCAGTTAATTACAGCATTTGAGAAGGCCATGGTTCTTATCGAACCTGTACCAGGAGAGGAACACAGGAAGGTCTCATCAGACTATATTAAATGTCTTTCTAAAGTAAGTACAGCATCTGATCATAATAATGAAAATGATGATTATAATAATAATGATTTATATTGTACTTAACTCATCCAAATTGTGAAATAAGCCGCTCCATTTAACCCATCTCCAAATTTACTAGTGAGCAGTGGGCTGCTATATTTCAGCGCTCGAGGAGCAGTTGGGGGGGGGATTAAGGGTCTTGCACAGGGGCCCCACAGTGGTTCACCTCTGTTGCAAGTCCAACATGTTGCTTATGTTAGTTTTATCTTCAGAAAGACTGAAGTAGTATTATAATGTGTAATGTGTATAATGCTCATCAAAATATGGTACCTTATCCCTTGCTCTGTTCATGTAAGACATTTTTTTTCTTAAATTGCTTGTTTATTGTAAGTCTGCTCTTATTGCAGCTGCCACACGAAGAAGCTAAAATGAAAGAGGCATGCCAGTCCATGCTGTCACTCTACCCTAACCAAAGTTATTCTCTTGAGATCCTTTGTTGTCACTACCTCAAAACAGGTAAGTCATTGTTATCTTGCTGATAACCCAGGAGTAACTCGAGAACAATTCAACATATAAATATAGCATTTCCTTTTGAAACTCTTACTCTTGGCTTAAAAGAAGCCACATAGAACATGGTAGTAGATTTGGAGGAAAAAGGTCAATTCTTTTGTGTTTGGTGGTGAAGTTAAAACTGCTCTGATTCTTGGAAAATGTCTAATGTCCTATGCAAGACCAATCCTTGCTGCTGGTTGGCTGGAATGGTGTTGTGTGGATCAGTCCAAGCCACTTTTCTTTTCTTGACATGAAAAGACATCTGCTGATGTTGATTTTTTTTTTTTAAATGTCCACGACTGACTGAATTATTGCTGACACCCCCCCCGTCCCCTTTTTTTTAAAGCTTAAAAATGTCAGATTTTATTTTATTTTGTTATCAAATTACATGATGGTTGATGACTTAGTCAGTGCTATGTTATGTTATTTTTTGAAGGTAACATGGATGAAGATGCATTTAGTTCTTTCTCTCAGCTCTTACATTTGGCCCCTGACAGTGGATTAGGTCATTTGGGTTTAGGTACCAAAGCATTGCAAGAAGGAAGATATAAAGATGCCATTAATGATCTGGCAAAAGGTTAGTTTTTCAAATTTCATGAATAATGTATCTTGCTTCTTTATGGAAAACATATTTGAATACTGAGATACACACTTGATGTCTTTTTTCAATTTAATGTGGTAACTGTCGTCAATTTGTCTGTTCTATTTTCATTAGGACTAAAGACAACAAGCTCAACAGCAGGATGGTTTACTCTGGCTGAGGCTCAATTTAAAATGCACAGATACTCTGATAGCACTACATCATGCTCTCAAGGTGTGTTTTATACAGGATATCTCTAGTTATTAATTGATCCCTGTTTGCAAAGAATATTTCCATATTTCCAGTTGGACATTGATAAGAGTCCATAAAAAACAACTTTGGGGTTTGTGAGTGGATGCAATTTTAGTTTCTGCTCTTTAAAGGGAAGTTCAAATCTTAGTGCCTGAAACATTAACTCAACATCTGTATGTTTCATTTTACTAGGTTTGAATGTATGTTCTTCTGAAGACAAGAAGCTGAGGGTCAAACTTCTTAAGCTGAAGCTAGAGACCTTAGTGAGAAGTGGAGGAGAGAAGGCTGCAGACGAGGCTTTAGAGACATTTTCACAGGTAATGCAGTTAATGAATATTTTGTTCAGGCTGTTGTTTGCAGTATATTGTTGAATTTTCATTTTAGATTTCAATATTTAACAGATTTTTTCAGCTTGAACTTAAATATTACGAAATAAATGCTTCTTTACTTGATATACAGTGCAGAACAGGTGCATCTCTATCTGGACTTACAAATGTATTTCTGATGTGATTAGATGTTTCTCTTGATTGTTCACATTTGAATATATTTGTAATGGCCATCTCCACTGAGCAGAGTGATTTAGTAAAAAATAAATAAATAAAAACCCAGGATAACTGACAAATAATAAAAAAGTGTTGATGTCTGTTGATAATTGAGGAGCTTTGAGGAAAATGGTAAGCAGTTGAATTGTCAACAAGCAGCACCAATAGTAAAACTCATGGTATACACTTGGTAGTGGCAGGGCTTTTCTGTTACCACTTAGAATAATTCCTCAGTTTAAAGTGCAGGTCCTGGACTTATTAAGGCATTCTAAAAAATTTGTATATTGTTTGTTTTTTTCTTTTTAGATTCCAGAAGCGGACAAAGACCCTGTGCTAGTAGCCCTCAAAGGACGTGCATACCTCAACAAAGGACAGATTGATCAAGCACATAAGGTTGAATGTCTTTGCCCACTTAAATCTGTAAATATGTTTTAGTTCGCAGTAACTATAGAAAAATGCAGTACTTAATCCGGTATATATTTGTAAGCATACTAAGCTTCTAAATACAGTGTGAGGTGAGCATGCATCTAGCCCTTTCATGCATTAATGGAGGAGTGCAAATGAAATAATTGTTTTTCATAGCTCTCTTCAGAGCTGTTGGCCTCCAACTCAAACCTGGGCCAGGCATTGGCTCTGGAAGGACAGGCACATTTAGCTGAAGGCCAGAGGGAGCTGGCAGAGCAAAGGTAAAACTTTTAATGTCTTTTGTGTCGCATTCTTCTCACATCAAATAAATAGTCCGTTTGTGTGGCACATTATTGTTAAATTGCTTTGTCTTTTTTTGCTCTTCTACTGCTAGTTTCCTAAAGGCTACAAGCCAGAATCCAGACAGTGGAGAATATTTTTTCTTGCTTGGACAACTCTATTGGGACATGGGGGAAGAGACCCGTAATGACCGGCGCAAAACCCATACACATTTGTTAAAGGTTATTATGATTTCCCATTGAAAAATTGTAATACTATATTGTCCTATGTTAAGTTCTGAAGTGTTAATGGTTCATCATGAGACAAACTAACATTAAACAAACAATCTATAAAATGAATAATTCAAGAAGTTTTGCAATATCTTTGATCTCAAAGATGAAACTCATCTCTTATTTGTCCATTTCAGGCTGCAAAGTTAGATCCACACCTTAGCTGTGCATTTCGCTACCTCGGGCATTATTATCGGGAGGTAGCGCATGATAATGGCCGTGCACAAGGGTGCTATAATAAGGCCTTTCAGTTGAACAGTGATGATGCAGAGTCTGGAGCAGCTTCAGTGGATCTCAGCATGGGGCATGGGGATATGGTAAGTGTTCTCTGAGGAAAAAGCCACCATTTTAGGAGTTGGTTGTATTGTTTGTATAGTGTACATCTCACCTTTCTTGACTTTTCTTTTTTATACCTGCTTTCTTTTACCCAAAATGCCACAGGACACTGCCTTAACAATTCTTCAGTCAGTAATAGAGAAAGCCACTCCAGGCTCTGCTAAATGGGCCTGGATGAGACGAGGCCTATACTACCTGAAAGTTGGAGAACATCAACAAGCCATAGCTGAGTAAGCATTCGAAAAATGAGACGAATACACTTATGGCATTTGCTTAGATACTTTACTGTAAGAGCATCAGCATTATTTGTCCTTTATGTTTATAGCTTGCAGGCTGCTTTGAGAGCAGACCCTGACGACTGGGTGTGTTGGGAGTGTTTAGGTGAGGCCTACCTAAACCGGCGGAGCTTCACAGCAGCTCTGAAGGCCTTTGGCAAGGCCCATCAGCTGCAGCCCAGCTCCATCTACAGCGTCTACCAAGCAGCTGCTATCAAACAGACTCTTGGCAAGTTCAAAGAGGCAGTTGCAGAGTACCTACAAATCACAGCACACCAGGACTATGTTCCTGCTCTCAAAGGTAAGTGTTGTTTCAGAGTACTTTTAACATGTGCTTTATTTGTTATGATGCTCTGCAACTAATCCTTCAAAACTTGTAAATTTATTTTTATTTGTATTGTGTGTTGTCAAGGCTTAGGGGAGTGCCAGCTGTCTCTTGCGAAAAGCTTATTGGAGGACTGCAGGGATGGAGGAGCCATTGACCTCATTCAGCAAGCTATACAGAACCTCTTCAGGCAACTGGACATTTAGTCTATTATAAACCTCAGTTTATAAAAAAAACAAAAAAAAAAAACATTTTTCTCTTGGTGATTACAGACATTGTTTCTCAATTTCATTCATTTCTGTGCTCTCCAGAGCTGTGCAACTGCGACCAGACCTGTCTTGTCTGTGGAAGCTGCTGGGAGACGCTTGCACCGCAGTTAGCATTGTTTCGCCAAAGAGAGCACAAGTTCTGGTGCCAGCCTTGCTGACTGGTTTAGATACCAAAATGCAAAACCACACACTGAACCAGGCCCAGACGCTTAAAGTTGGCGAGAGGTAAGACCAGCATCGACATATATTGTTGCTTTGATGTCAAATCACACACCCAGAAGTTTGGTACACTATGACAAACTTGACATTAAATAATTGTGTATATAATTACATAATTGCTTCCCGGTGCCCTTGGTTACCATAACCAGAGTAATAAAACACTGGACAGTTAGGGCATGTGTTTCTGTTTCAGGTGCTATGTTTATGCTTTAAAGTTGATGCCCGAGGTTCCCAGCCTTTGGTATGATCTTGGGCTCAATTACTACCACCAGACCGCCAGCATGCCTTGCCTTACAGAGGGAGACCAGAACTCTCCATCTCAGGACCTAGAGAAGGCCCAGCAGGTAATTCAGAGAATCCGACATGGCAATTTTGCTTTGCTTGTTCCCACAAATAGTCTGTTTAAGAGTTTCTTTTTTTTATTATTCTGTAGTGTCTCAAAAAGGCTATTATGATGGAAAGTAGCAACCATACTTTCTGGAATGCCTTGGGAGTGATTTCCATGATCAAAGGTAACAATATTCATGGCAGAAAGTGTTGGTAATATTTTCAGACCAAAAGACCTTCAATTTATGCCCCTTTCACACTAGCACCTACTCAGCCCGGCCCGGCACCACACCGCCCGGTTTGTTTGTGTTCCCATTACCA
>JAOXYM010000012.1:18797470-18811293 GCA_028567055.1 Leptatherina wallacei | reverse complement strand
TGTGTCGCGAACAAATGACTTCATGAAACCGCGCTATGAGGACCCCGCCCACACTGAGGACGACCGCGGCTGTAATGGGAACAGACGAAACCGGGGTGGTGTGGTGTCGGCTGAATGAAGGTTGGGCTGAGTAGGTGCTAGTGTGAAAGGGGCATTAGTCTTAGATCCTTTGCCTTGGTCTTAAAGGTAAACCACTTTCTACTGTCATAGAAAAAAAACTACAGTGCACAAACCAGACTCTTCCACTGTAGCAAAAGCAAAAATAAAACCACAGTATCTTCACAGTTAAATCATCTGGTATGAAGCATAACTCGGCTATGTATGTAGATTTAACTTTAGCTCACTTAATTGAAATGGTGATAGAAATATTTTGATTTGAATTAAGCAAGAGAAAATAACACAGTTTTACGTTGTTCCATCAGGTCTGGAAAACTATGCTTTGGCTCAGCATTGCTTCATCAAGTCCATTCAAGTTGAGCCAAATGTATGTTTACATTTATATTAGTGATTTAAACTATTCTTCAAATAAGTCTTGAGGTTTTTAACATGACTTTTTAATTTTCTAATTCAGAATGTTGTTGCCTGGACAAACCTTGGAGCTATGTATTTGAGGAAGGATAATATAGAGGTATGTGATCACTGTCCTTACATGCTTACATGGTCTTTTTGTTTTCATCACTGCAAGCTGTCATTTCACTATTAAAATGTGTATTTCTTGTCTTAGTTTGCACATGAGGCCTTTAAGATTGCTCAGTCTTTGGAGCCTCTGTATGTCAACTGCTGGATTGGACAGGTATTCTTCCTCCCTTGAAGAAATGATAATGTTGTTAAGGAAAAGGGAGTTTACTGTATGGCACATTTCATGTACAATACAATTCAAAGTGCTTTACATAAAACATTAAAAGCATTACAATGGTGTGGAGAGGAATTATTAAAAAATATATTACGTTAGAAAGAAATTAAATCAAGACAAGTAAAACTTAAATAGAACAAGATGAAATGCAAGAAATTACAGTGTGATAAAGGCTACCTTACTGCCACTATGTTCAGGAACTGTCAGCTTTGCTAGTATTTACTATCCCTGGGCATATTTTAAACATTCCCATATGGTATTCAGTGGTAGATCCCATAAATGCAGACACATGAGACTAAACATTCATAACATTTCAACAGGAAGAGTAATAATTGTTTCACACGAGACAAGTTCAATGTGACAGTTTTGTTTAGTGTTGGAGCAGGCAATGTTTAGTTAAACTGAAAGTATCTGTTGGACTTTTCACCCTCTTTGTCTTTAGCTGCCTTGATAAAAGTTTATAGTCCAATCAAGTTCATGCTGTCAATCTCAATATCAAAAACTCCAGGTAATGAAAACTTATCTGTCTGATAAAAGGAAAACTAAGAGTTTTTGATAATAGTTTATTGCTTTTGTCATCCACCAGGCGCTGATAGCAGAAAGCGTTGGAAGCTATGACACCATGGATCTTTTCAGGCACACCACTGAACTTAGCACACACGTATGTGACATATTAAAACCACCCCCATTATAATACCCACTCATTATCTCAATGCTAACAGCTTTTGTTTCTCCTTTCTTACTCAACGCTATCGCTGCTACCATACTGTTGAACATCACACTGTTTTCTTTGGCTTGTAAGACTGTATTCACTGCTTGGCTCTGTGTCATCACCAAAATGTTTCCAATATTTCTTTGTCAGATGGAGGGAGTAAAAGGTTATGCCTATTGGGTTTGTTCCACCCTTCTGGATAAGAGCAATAGAGACACTGAACTGTACTCCTACAACATTGTTCAGATGAATGCCATTTCTGCTGCTCATGTTGCACTCAGCAAGTACACAGGTACAGGTGTTGATATTCACACAGGACTGCAGATGTGTTGGTTCTGTATTGGGTCATGTGTTGAGAGGGAAATTGTGTCATTTGAATCTTGTATGCATCCTTTTCAGAGAGAATTCAATCAGACCCTGATGCCTTTATTATGCTGGGTTACCTTAATGAGCATCTGCAGCTGAAGAGACAGGCCTTACAGGCGTATCAAAGGTAGGAAGTACACTGACTCTGCTCGCTTGATGATAAGCCAGTAGTTAAAGAAATGAATGTGATTCAAAGAATAATAGTTAATTTAAGATAACATAATTTTATACATGTTGTTTTACAATTAATCTTCTTGATAATAATTCTCTCCTCAGAGCAGTTAAACTGCTTCAGTCCACGTCTTCTCCAGGAGAGCTGACGTTTTCTCTGGGCAGCTACGGCCGTGCTTTGTGGTACCCCGCTGCCTCGTTATAATGCACTTTAACCATCTTTGAAAAAATTCACCATTTACTCAAAGCTTCATTCTGTGTGTGTCCCGCAATGATTTTTGCAGTAACTCGGGCCAATGGGAAGAGGCAGTGCATGTTTATAATTCCACTCCTCTGCAAGAGCTCAGTGACCTGGTTGGTCTGGCTCTGGCCTACTGCAGGGCAAGACTCTTTCCAGAAAGCATCAGTGGTAAGGAGTAGGATGCATATAGATATTATGTTTATGTTTTACATTAAAGATGGTTTAAATACATGTTGTGCATGTGTGTTGAAGCCTATGAGCGTGCCTTGGCTGTTGCTTCTAGTGAGAAGGAGAAGGCTTACATATTGACTGCTCTTGCCATGCTGCAGCACCAGCAGGGCAACCTGGACTCAGCCAAAACTCAGCTTTTTAAATGGTGAGCTCAATGTGTCCTCTGGATAGTATCAGGTTATTGTTTGTTTTTATCCTTAACCATTTGCTGTTGATGTTCTTGGGTGCAATTGTGGCAATTGTGGTGTAGGGGTTCGCAGGTAATTGTTTGTTTTTATCCTTGTCCACAAACGGAAAATGCCTTTCACAGATTGATGGATGTGTGTTATCTTCACCAGTCTTCATTTAGTTTTAAGGCTGGGGAAAATTCTTTTTTTATTTAGATTTTTTTTATGCCTTCATTAAGTTATAAAAAGTACTTTGGCAGTACTAGAAGTCTTGTAACATATGCAAACTGCAGTGTGCCCAGTTAGTAAGCAAATTGCTTTTATCAGGATTGAATTTATTGTTGAACAAAACAGTGCTATCAGTCAGCCTGAGATGTTTTTGAGCCTTAAACATTAATATGTAAGCAAGTAAAAAATTATGTAAAAGTGCACATATTTTTATCAAGTGTGCAGAATTATTATCCATGAACATTTGCATAACAAAGAAAATCTCACCATACGTGTTTAATTTTTTAACTTTTTATGTACGTGTGTAAATTAATTACACTAAATAGCAAATAACATCTTTCAAAAATATTCTGTAAACATTGCAGACACCCAGTAACACAGATTTCTTGAATTAATTTTTTCCAGTACCATGGCCTCAAATATCTTTGAGAAATCTGCAGAAAGTTTGGGAATCGATTTTCAGCCTGTATTACTGATACGGTGCACATAGTTGCCCACATGGCTACTACTGTAGTGGACAGGACTGTCAAGGGATTTGGAGGTGCCCAAACAAACTGTAATTCCTCCGCCACCCTGCTGGCACTGACTAAAAGTGGTATAGTGTTAACCATTAGGTGTCCAGCTCAGGTCCTTCCATCTGCTGTATCCAAAAACTGTTAAAACCGTTAAGCATCAGTCTATTATTATAAAAGCTTCCCAAAACCATGATTGTCACAAGGAATATCATTAAAGAAAATTTTTTATGATAATACAATAAGATTTTTAAAAACATTTTCAGATTGCATATATGATTACGTTTACTAGTTATATACCTGTCTGTTCTGTGTCTATAGCTCAGCGTTGAAGGAGCCAATCCCAGAGTCTTTACTTTGTTTATGTGCTCTTGGTTTGGTCCACGGTGATACTACACTTGCTGCTGCTGCCCTGACTGAGCTGCTAAAGCAAGGATCAGCCTTAAAGAGTGTTGTGGAGCAGCAGTGTCTGCTCACCTGCACCTTGCTGGCTCTGCAGGGCAATTATAGTGCTGTACAAAGAGAGGCCTCCAGAGCTGTGCACAGGTATACTGCTTGTATGACTCGTACTTATTGATGTGCTGTACCCTACATTTACCTAGTTTCATGGTTTAAAAGAGAAAAAAGGCCAATTTTTTTACATCAAACTACACTTTTTACACTGTAAAAAAATATTGGCACCTTTGCATGTGCATATGTGGATGAGTGTTCCAATTACTGGAGATGGTATGAAAATGTTAGCATGATTGCATGCATGGATTAATAATTATTCATGAGTTTGGTGTCTTTAATTGCTAGTCATTTAGTTGCCTTTGCTAATTGTGTGGGAACATCAAATGAAGTTTGTGGCTTTCCACAAACCAAAACTTACCCACAGAATTTTCTATTAAGATTTCAGTGACAAAGAATTGACATGCACTTAGTGTGTGCTTGTAGTTGAAGCTTTTTTATTAAACTAAAAAAAAGAACTTCGATTCTGTATTGCCTCTCTGCATTATGAGTTGGGTTCACAGCTCCTTTGAAGGAGACCTATGCATGATATAAATATACAAATCTTTTATTTTATCATTCTGTGCTATTTTACAGAAATCCTGGAAACCCATCTCTCTGGTCTCTTCTGTCTAGAGTGATACCACAGTACTATCCTAGAAAGGCAAATGTGAGTCTGTATTTACACAAATGTGACATGCATCCCTAGCACAAACCCAGAAATCTGGTATATTGACACACAATAAACTGAGCTTCGCTGCAATTTCAGGATGTAACAGTTGTAATTATTTGTGTTTTTGTTTAATAGGGTGGTGCAGTTGCTGGCCACATTGCTTGTCTCTCCAGTATGACCCAAGGAAAGGTAAAAGTCTGGTCATGTATCTCATTTTATTCTGTTATTTTATATGGATTACTTATATTTTTACTGATTAATGATCTATAATTATGTCAAATCAAAATGAGTGTTGGAAAAATCATTTTCAGATATGTCTGCAGCTTAATTTTTTTTCTTTTATCTTGGCGTCTTTGACCTAGTGTCTGCATACTTTGCTGAAATGATCTAACTTGTGTGCCTGCAGAGGGCATTATTGTACAGTGGAGTGAACCAGCTGGCTAGTGGGAGACATTCTGGAGAGGACAGTCACAGGAATGCACTGAAGACTATGCAGAGAGCTACGCTGCTCTGTCCTGGTAAACAAACTCATTTAAGGGAATTAATTGTTTGTGTGTGAACAACCTCAAACTGACTGGATCTCTGCAGACACACATGCAATCCTTTCCATGCATGGGCGCTTCCTTTATTGGCATTTGCAGTTGTAAGTTGCATAGTTACAAATATTAGTTGCCCACGGAAGGACTCAGTAATGGATCCTCATAGAGGATGACAAAATTTTTCTCATACAGGCCTTGTGGTCAAATGGAAGCACAAAGTATACATTCTGTGTAAAACATATAAGTGCTGTGACTCCATCATCCAAAACTAAAAATGTGGACCACAGGTAAATATTACTCTCTGAAAATGTAAATGTTTGTTTGGTTGCACAGTGCACTCACTTGTCCTGTATCACAAAATCAGATGCCTTCAAGGGAATACTTGCAAGCTCATTTGTAACATTGCTATCATCTTACCTAGATAATGGCTGTGTCTGATGCCTGTATATGGCTATGAGTCTTCATTCTGTTCTTTTCTTCAGATGATCCAGCAACATGGGCAGGTTTGATGGCTGCCTGTCACACTGAAAACACTTCTTGCTATCTTTCTGGTTCTGCTCCTCGCAGACAGTCCCTGGAACACATCCTCATGTCAGTGGTCTCTGAGAAAGGTGCGTTCACTGGTGGACTGTAGTTGTTTTACTTTTTCCATGTGTATTTGAATGTAAAGCTGATCTATTTTTGGCTTATAGTGCATAGTGTTGAGGAGATAGAACGGCCTCTAGCCCAGTCTCTGGAAGGCTGGGTACTGCTACAGGCTGTTGCTGGTCTCATGATGGAAGGTCAACTGGATAAGGCAGAGGCCCTCTGCACACAGGTGAAATGTGAACATGCACATATTTTGAATGCAACCTTATTTCACAGTAGAAAGGGGAATGGTGTAATGAAATGTTCTAGTTCCTCCGCCTTTTTTTCAGGTTCTGAATGTGTCCCCCGAACACCCTGCAGTGATGCTGTCGTTAAGACAGGTGCAGTACCAGCGCCTTCTCATGGCTAATGGAGGTGCTGTTCTGCCAGACTCTGTGTTGGAGCAGCTCAACAAAGCTGTGATGATGAATCCGACCAACCTTGGGGCATGGCACGTAAGTGGATAGAATTTTTTTTTAGGATAGTGCTGCTAGCATTTTATTCCAGTAGATGGCTGATGAGCTACTTTTGGATTTTAAGATCACATATTTTAATGTTAAATATAAAACACAATAAACCACACTTTTCACAAGCGTACAGATGCAGCAAAAATTTGACAAGATAAATGTGAGTTATAGAAGATTTGTAGGAATATTGTAATGAAATATCCCATTCCGTAAAAAAAAGAAAAGATTTACTGTAATCTCTGAATCAGCATGCAACACCCATACCTTATATTTCTGTGAGTCTTATGCAGATATAGTCATGTTGTTAATGTATTACTACCAAAAATGAAAGTGTTTTTCTTCTTAATCATAATGAAGCCAATATCATGGTGTCTTGTAAAAATTGTTGTTCTATTTTTACTAGCTGAAAATGTTGACATGGTAGCTTTGCTTTAACGAATATTTTCTCTTCCAACTGTCCCTCAGCAAAACTCTCATTCTTATTTCTACTTCAAATAATCGTTTCTTGTTCTTTGGCTCTCTTGTTTTTTTTCCACTTAGTGGTTGGCTGAAGTGTATCGTAGCCAGGGCTTGCTGGTTCAGGGAGTAATGGCTTACAGGCAGAGTCTGCAGATAGCGTTGCAGCTCGGCATGCACAGATTCCAGGTAGCTAGTCTGCTTCGACTGGGACTGCTAGCTCTAGGACCCTGTATGGTGAGTATCTGCACTTTCTAAATAGAAATGAAGATCCTAAATATTGATAAAGCGTCAGAGAGTATACCTATAACGGAAAAGCAACACAGCTACTGTAACAACAAATAAAGAACATTTGAAGACATAAAAGGATAGTGCAAGTTTTTCTTTTACTCCCAAAATGTATGTTGTAGTTATAAGAAATAGTGTTGTTTTTTTTTTAAATGATGTAAGAGTTGCTTAATATTTCACACACAAAAAGCCTGAGACAGTTCCTTTCTACATCCCTGTCAAGTGGGCAGAAGCAAAGTAAAATGATGAAAGATGATTGAAAGTCAAGCTGTGGATCAAACTGTCAGCAAGCAAGGCCAAGTGAAAATTCAAACGAGAAAAAAAAGCTTCCTTTGTAATTTTTTCTTGCGGCATATGTTTTTTAGTTCACTGCTCACAGGGCAACAAATCTCTGATTTACCTTCTGGGAAATATTTCTTTCTTTGTTTTTATTTTTTTTTATTACAGCCATTGATTTTGTGACGGTTTAAAACAATGTAGTTTAAAGAAATAAAAGTTTAGTCAATGTATATGCCAACTTTTCTAGTCCGTTTCATACTGAGCCCTGTGTGATCTGCTTTATAAGGTGGGTGTCCCTGGAAACGACTGGAAGGAACTGGTGATGGAAGCCACTACTGAAGGTTTGAAGCTGGACTCTTCCCCTGTGGCCCTCCTGTTCCAGGCCCTGCTCCAATATGTGACCAAGATGGCTGCTAGGTCAGTGCTGCTCACTTTGCTGTTTCCACTGCAGTGGCAATGGTACAAATCTAAGTGCATATATCAAATAAGGAGGCTGTTCCACAACCCGAATTCCAGAAATGTTGGGGCGTTTTTTTTAATTTGAACAAAATGAAAATGAAAACGAAAACGAAAACCTTCAAATCACACAAGCCATATTTTATTGACAACAGAACATACATAGCATAACAGATGTCAAAACTGAGAAATTTTGCAATTTTATGCACAAAATGAGCTATTGTCAAATGCGACGCTTGCCACAGGCCTCAAAATAGCATGCATGGGGCATGTTTGCCATGGTGTAGCATCTCCTTCTCTTTTCAGACCAATTTGAAGACGTTTGTGCATGGAGTTCCTGGAGTTTTGGTGTTGGAATTTGGTCCCATTCTTGCCTGATATAGGGTACAGATGCTGAAGAGTTTGTGGTCATCTTTGATGTGTGGCTGGCCCGCTCAGCACCTGAACTCTTCCCCTGTGAACCCATGCTGTTGTAATAGCTGCAGTATGTGGTTTAGCTTTGTCTTGCTGAAATACTCTAGTCCTTCCTTGAAATAGAATATCATCTGGATGGGAGCAGATGTTCCTCTAAAAGCTTTATATACTTTTTCATTCATAGTTTCTTCTAATTTATGCAAGCTGTCCATACCACATGCACTTATACACACCCATACCATCTTAATTTTGCAATGGATCAATAAACTCACTGTTAAGATCGGATCACGGTTTTTGAGCCACAGATCGGATCAATTTTTGGATCAGCAAAGAGAGAAAAAGGACAAGACAAATTTAACTCTTGATTTACTTATTCAAGTATTTTTGCCTATTACAACATTCAACACAAAACTCATTCCCCTCAATTATATAAAAACAAATTAAGGTGCAATATAGGGCATGAAAAACAACTTAAAATGCAATGTAAGGTATCATTTCTTCTTACTGTGAACATGGAGAGAGAAAAAAAAAGTTTCAAATGAGTGGCCATGGCCCAAGTGTTCCCTACGGTTCCCCGGCTTTAAGCTATCAGAAAGCTTCCAATCGCAGTAGGCAGTATGATCATATTCCACTGATGTTTGCATTATGTGTCTTCTGTAGGGAAACTAGGCGCTTGCTGGAGAGGCTGGTTTATGTTCCATCTCAAGACTTCCCTGTGACAGTGGTGCAGGTAGCCAGTTGGTACCTCCTCAGACACCTGCATGCCAAGAACGATCAGGAGCTCATTGGTGTGAGTGTCTTATTGCTGCCTTGTAACTACATTGTCGATGGACAACTTCCTATGATGACAAAACTAAAATTGATTTTATTTGTGGTTTTTACTTTGGTATTAGTCTGCCTGTGTTTGGTAGTGAACATATTCTCTTACATCTGTGCAGGTCCTTTTGCAGCATGCCAAGAAGAATGAAGATCAAAGACTGCTGGAATTTCATTCTTTGCTCAACTCTTCAAATTGAATGTTGCAACCACATCACTGTACATCTGCTCTACAGTTGCATTATAAATTGGCAAGCAAAGCAAATTTACCCACAAGCAATGCATTGTCCACCATTTCAGTTTTAATGCATGTTGCAACCAAATCTGACATACTATCAACATGGGCCTTGCGGGGCTGGTAGTTCAGAGTTATCATTTTATTGGTTTAATCTGATTATTTTTGTAAATTTACATTCAGTTCAAGAAATGAAATCAGGGTAAAAAAGAATAAAAGTACAGCATATTTCAAAATTGAATGTAAGCAGGTCCACATTCTGGTAGAAATAAAAATAATTTGCTCTCTGTACAAAGCTTGTCTAATCTTGTTTCCGCAAAACAATAACACATGCTGATGATGAAACATTACTGAATAAACTACATTTCATATCATTTTTCATAGTTATAGCTCTTTAAAAACAACTTTACAGAGAACTTCAAGACAGTAATTATTTTAACACACTGCATAGATTAACTTTGAGCCCTGTTTCCAAAGAAAACCCTGAGCTTTTCCTTTCACACTGCCTGGTCACATGAAAGTGGATCTTTGTCACAGTGGTACAGATCTTCAGACCTTTACACTTTCTTAAACTCTAGCTGAACAGACATGCTTTGTCATGAGTGTGCAGATGTTTTGCCCACATCCCCAGCATGGCTGCCGCATATGTGGAGAACTTTGATTCTCCTTTCTATTGCACAGTGAACACACATCCACAGCAACACCTGCTCCTCCACCCGGATTTCTGTTGGCTACAAGCTGTTTAAACTCTGACAGTGTGTTGTCTGGGGCCTTTGCAATGCCCACAACCTTCACTCTTTTTGGATCAAACACACAATCCTCCTCTAAGCCACTGGGTACAGCTTGCATGCCACAATTTGGGGGCACCCAAGCAGTGTCATAGCCCTGCGTGCTCCAGTTGTACTGCATTGGATGGTTATCCTTGTCAATACGTTTGACACGACCAACACAGACATGCAGCTCTAGTACCACGCGATCTGAAGGATTGCTTTTCAGTGGATAACGTTCTGCCTTTTTCTTGTCCCGACTTACATACACGCCCTTCCCTAGCATGCCACTCGATGACTGTTGAAAGCCATTGGTAATAATGCTACGTGCATTGGCAACACTCGTGCCATGGTACATGGTGTAGACACCCCGATCCTTGGGCTCTTGTGAAGCTCCCAGCTCCAGACGAGGAGAGTCATCATCATAGGTTACCTCCCAGCCATTGAACTGTATTGACATCCTGCTTCAGTACCCAATGGTGTTCAGGCCCTGAACACTGACCAGCTGCTCTGTGAGGAATACATGCAGAAATGTTGTCATGTTTTAACACATCCGAGGGTTCGTGGGTCTATCTTTTATTTGATTGAATTGGAAGACAGTGTTTGACTTCTCATACCTTTACAGATGGTAGTAACAACAAAATTCAGTGTCTCAACATACTAAAACATATATGACAGAAATCACTACGACAAAAAAAAATCGGACTTTTATACTACATGGTTCAAAGTGAGCAATAAAGCTATGGAAATTTGCCATTGTCAGTAAGACCTAAAATCCCATGTCTTCGCATCATAGGTCTCACAGCCTTCACTAATGTTAATCGTTCATTTTAAAAGTGCAAATCCTAAAACTGAACCAAGAACGAACCACGTTATTTAGCTATCTCATTGTTAGCTAGTTTTAGCTCAACAGCGTAGAACGATTTTGTAAAGTAAACAGCGACGTGAGATTCACCGCTCCTAACTCCTCAGTCTACTTAGATATATTGTGACACCTACATGCTCTATTGTTTGAGGTCCGTTCACCCACTTTACACCCTTCGTTTAGGCCACTTCACGCGTAGGGATTCCAGTCGCTTTTCCTGAACCATAACTTTCACTTTCAGTTACCAGAAATTTGGTAGGTGCGAATGTTAGTGTCACCTATCACACTACATGGACTATGTCATAGCGTTGTTTTTGAAAATGCAAGTTTCAAAACATTGAAATTGTGGCCGGTTAGCTCAGTTGGTTAGAGCGTGGTGCTAATAACGCCAAGGTCGCGGGTTCGATCCCCGTACGGGCCAAAGTTTTTCCTTTTTCCCCACTTCCACTTTGAAATAGTAGAGCTTATCTGGAATTAATTATAACAGTGGTTCCCTACCAGGGGTCCACTGTTATAATAATAACATTTCAAGATGGGACACAAACTTGGAGAAGGACTATATAGTGCTATGCACTGAAATAACACTCAGAATGCAAGTTATTTTTTTAATTTTTGTCAAAAAGCTTACCTATTTGTTTTCTTTCTTGTACGCCATTAAATCTTTTTTCACAGAGCTGACTGGGAAGAACTAACATCTTCTGTTGAATTACCCTCCTGTAGAATTTTTTTATGTTTTCTATTGTTTCCACAGATAGAACTATATTGTTGGGGCCATGTTAAAGCAGATACAATAGGTGGTTTAGCTTTCTTTCTTTTTTCAAAACTCTTTTTCATTTAATTTCATTAACTGACTAGTTTACAGTTTAGACTTGTGCAGGTGCTTGTTAATGATTCCATAATTCATTTCTTCACAATTGAAAATAATATTGAAAGAAGTTGATTTCTTTGTCAAAAATCTTTGCGCTATGTTTAACAACAAAGTCAGAATGTTCAGCTATTAGATAAAAAAGTATACAAGTATAAAATGAAAAAAAGGTATACCATTACAAAATATAAACAAATATCTTTATTTATATTTTAACATATTTTTCCTGGTATATTATCATTTCTTTATTTCAGACCCAGGAGGATCCATATCACAATAACAACATAACAGTAACAATAATAAAATAAAAAGATAAGACAAAAAACACTATACTTTTTTAATCTACCTTTTACCTGCTGCTTGACTGACTACAGACCAAAAATAACTTGACTACTGTCAAGTTATTTTTGGTCTTTGTTTTGTCAATTCCTTAAACCTTGGTCAGGTTGAGCAAATGACCACGTGGAACTTTAATGATGATCCATACTCAGGAACTAAAATGGTCACATCAGTGATGACATGGCAAGCAAAGTCAAGTAAAACATCCCTTCAACTCTACTATTTATATGTAAATTCAATTTATTTTGTATTATTCAGGGCTTATACTTTTTTTCCATATGATGTTTGCAACAGTGACGTGAAACACTAATAGAAACAATGTGCACGAAATCTTATCAAACAGGAGATCATTCTGTGTCTTTTTCTATTGATCTAAAAAAAAACAAAAAAAAACTCCCAAACCAGATTCATTAGGTTATTGTCCTTCGTGTGATCAATCAACTTGATTAATTAAAGCCATCTTCCTCTCTCATGCTGTCAGGGTCTCACCGGACAGAAGTGCTTAGACATGAGTATACAGATGTTTTGCCCACACTTCCAGCACTGCTGCTTAATGTGAGGAGAGCCCTGCTGAGTTACTCTCTTGCACAAGGAACACACATCTGCAGCTCCGCCGCCTCCTCCTGTGGGTTTTTTGTTTCCTTTTTCTAAAAGCTGCTGCAGTTCCTTCTCTATGGGGGCATTTGGTGCTTTTGCAATGCCCACCACTGTTACTCTTTTGGGATCAGACACACAGTCTTCCTCTAGACCACTGGGAACAGATTTCATGCCACAGTTGGGGGGCACCCAAGCAGTGTCATAGCCCTGTGTGCTCCAGGTGAACTGAAGAGGATGGTTATCCTTGTCAATACGTTTGACACGGCCAACACAGACACGCAGCTCAAGGATCACCCGGTCAGAGGGGTTACTTCTTAGTGGATAGTTAGCCGCCTTTTTCTTATCACGGCTAACATACACACCCTTCCCCAGCATGCCACCTGACGATTGTTTAAAACCACTGGCAATGATGAGTCGTGCACTGGCAATGCTGGTCCCATGGAACATGGTGTAAACACCTTGGTTTTGAGGTTTCTGCGATGGCCCAAGTAGCACACCAGGAAAAGAGGCCCCATCATCGACCACCTCCCATCCAAAGAACTGCACAGACATCCGGATCTAGGAATGTGGCTGACAAAGGATGTTGTTTAGGTCCAGCAAAATCTGTAGCTCTGTGAGAAATGTAAACAAAGGCACTATCGTGAATTAATGCAAGTTTAAGACCATTCAGGTTTTTTTTAAAACATTGTTTTGTCATACTTTAATATGACTTTTCTTTTCTTTTTTTGCTTTCTTTTAAATTTTTCCAGTTACTTGCAAAACCCCAGTTCCCTGAGTAGCATGAGTAAATGTATCCCTATGGGGGGAATGCTCTGGGTGCACCCTTCCTCTAGAAGGGGCTGGCACTTCACAAGTCATTCAAAAACACTCACCTCTTTCTTGCTATGAATGCGCAAGGAGGGTGGCCTGGTGAAACATCCACTCATGCTACTCAGAGAACCGGAGTTACGCAAGTATCCTAAGATTATTTTTCATAGGATACGTTTCGTGTCTCACTATTGCAAAAATACAGTCAGAACGTCACGTGTAACCTGGTGTCATGCGGAATCTGTCTCACAACTTTCTCGTGTGATTGGTGCCACACTGAGCAGCATTGTATGAGGGGCCGTTTGGGACATTATTCAGAATTACCCTCTCATAGACACATATGAAACTTAAGTCATTCACACA
>JAOXYM010000012.1:18771650-18782249 GCA_028567055.1 Leptatherina wallacei | reverse complement strand
CTGGAGCTTGGTTGTGGAGAGCTTTATATGTGAGGAGAAGGATTTTAAACTCTATCCTGGATTTAACAGGAAGCCAGATTTTGTTCCTTAATGTGATAAAGCATATTCAAGAAATATAACAATAAAATGAATCTTCATCTTAATCAGAATCTTCATCCATGGTAATTGGTTTGTAAATAAGTACAGGGAATTTCTGTCCAGTGCTAGACTCATACATTTGTATGAATAAACAGTCATAGTCAGGGTAAAGGCTAGGGGGAGGGTTAGCTTGGTAGGTACATGCATTACTCACATCAAGCAGCAGCTCACGGAGTCTTGGACATTATACTTAGGGAAAGCCTTACCTTGAGCTAAATGTTAATGCCAGCATGCTAACATGCCCTCAGTGATTATCTGTCCAGTAGAAGTTGAGATTCACATTTGGAAACTGATCTGTTGGTGATACAGGATGAATGTATGAGCTTTGCCTAAGGGGTTCATCATTTGTGCATGATAAACATAGATGTGAGTGCTCTAAATTGTATGTGATCCCTAAAATAGTTCTGGAGGCATGTCATTATAAAATACTAAAACTGATATCCAAATTCATGCTGCTCTTCAGTATGAACAGTATCTCCTCTCACTAACTGACATAAGTTGCTTTCTCAGGACACATATCAGGGTTTCTGTCATAGAAAACAATATGCTATGTACTATCTTGACCTTGTTGCCTTTTTCAGTGAAAACAGAAAGACATTGAAGAATTGTAATATGTTCAAGAACAGTATCAGAGTATTGATGTTGGTAAGCTATCTTTTCAGCACTGGTGTTATAGCTGATTTTATTAAACTGCTGCTTTACTTTCACAAAACACTTTGCCACTATGTTTTTCTTTTGTTTCCCATCTTGACTTCCAGACATTTGAGCTGTATGTCCACAGCTGTTCTGAGCTCTGCAACCTCTTTTGGAATCTTATTATCTGTTGCTCCCCTGAGATCACATCAGCACTCAGTTTGGTGATGCTGGCATCACAACTGAGATAATAGGTGGAGAAGCATAAAGGGCTAGTTAGAGACCACTTACTGAGAACAATATGACAGGAGAGATTTAAGGACTTGTATGAAGACAGAAGCCTGAGAATAAATCTACAGAAAACATTTCACTTGTATTAATTTTCAATGTATGTAGCATAATTTCACAGGTTAAGTCTTCTCATGATACTTTGCAGTCAAAGTAACTGTGTTTTAAAGAGAATTTACTCTCTGAATACTAAACAAACATGTTTCAATGCATTAGTGAATCAGCAAATTCCTAATAGAAAGTGCAGGCACAACACAAGGACAAGTCAAATGAGAAAATCTATCTAACAAATCTTATATTTTACCACTCATGCATGCAAAGTTTTGCCTGTAACCTTTTTTGGGTCCAGTTTGAGTGATAAGCATGAACTATTCTAACCCTTATCAGCTGTGCAGTAGAGCTCCCTTCCTTCCAGAACTTGGTTTAAGATTTCATAATTAAGCTTGCAAAGACTCCCACTCACTGAGTTTATCCGACCTATAGCTGTGTGTATGCATCAATATTATATTTCTGATAAAACATAATCCAGAAGCTAATAATGAAGACGCCTGTGGTAAATTTGGGTTATTTCCCCGTAGATCACCACAACGCTTTCAGTGATGTGCTGACCAACACAGTTTATCAAGAACCGGTTGCCATTGGCGATTATTTATGACTAACATGCAAAAGGTCATTAAATGGAGTAGCTGAGTTCTTTCTGCTGCCTTCATTGGACTATAAATTAGCCATTTGCTGAGTAATGGGCAATATCTTCTCTCATCACTGACCTCAGAAACTTTATGGAGACAGCAAGCCTGCAGAAAACAAGATGTTCACCACATGATGCTAACACGTTTGATATAATGTCAACTCACAAATTACACTGCTTGAGATGCATTGATCAGCAGAAGCCAGAAATGATTACAATAGCTCAGTCATGGTAACAGACCAGCATGACATCTTTCAGCGATCCAGTCTAAGAGATGTCATCTCTACAGACATAATATGATGAGCAAGTGCTAGTAAGAATATAACTTTTAAAAAAGCAAGTTTGTCTCAGTGTTACTAACTGGCAGGAAGTTGTGAGACTGTGCACTTGCTAGACAGGATGCAGGTTTAATTTCATTAGAGGGGGGGGAAAAAAAAGTCACGTATCAACAAAGTAAGTCAGATTACTCCAAGTCATCCAAATAATATTCTCTCGGATTCTTCATATTTACATACAGTGTTAGACCATTTGTGCATACCTGGCTATTCTTCCCCTCAGGTCTCCGATGCCAGCCATGCTTTTCTGATCCAGGTTTTGAACAGGTACTGTAGTTTCAGAGGTCACACAGTCTCGCTGGACCATCTGTTTTGACAGAGTCTATTCGGAACAAAGACAGCAAATCTGATATTTAATGTCTATTTCATTCTAAAGAAAGAATTAGCAGTAAATTCCTGAAAAAAAGCTATTTATTTACAAGGAGCTGATGGAGAGCTTTAGTTAGTAATTGATTAATTGTCCTGGTTTTTTTCTATTTCATCACAATCAAAATAAATATCAAATACTTTATATGTTTTACCCTTTTGCCGAGAGAGATAGTTTTATATTGGCATACTGGACTTAAATTACATCACTGCATTAACATGAATGATTACTCCTCAGCATAGGCCCTTCACGGGATGTGCAACACTCTAACATCAAAGAAACTACCCTCTGGCTTATCATAACAAAAAACAGTGACTGTGTTGTGAACCATTTATTTGATTAAGCAGAGTATTCACCTCTCAACTTGGCTTTTACTTCCTCATGCAGAATTAATCAGCTTGTAGGCTTTCATGTAATATTTCATGTAATGATAGCCTCTAATCATGTTAATGATCTATTTGCAAAGCACTAATGAAACTGGGTTTTTCATATTTGTGCTCTGCTTCAACAAGACACATATCAGTGCCTCTAGTGTTGCCTGGTGTTCTTCTCTCTCACAGATGACTTGATTCAGGAATCAAATTTCCATGCACTTTAAACTGATGCTTCTGACAGCTATTAAAAAGACTGCTCTTCAGTGCATAAGTTGACAGTATTTATTTAACCATACACTACACATCATTAGTTTCTTGCTTATACGGACAGAATGTGCACGAGTTGCTGCTGCTGAGAAGTCAGACCGGCTTTATTCAGACACTGCACCATTCTATCAGGTGTAATCAAATCAGTTGGGAGTTTGTGGGCTTGAGTCTGTGCCGGTGCGCTGCACATCAAATATAATGAGGAGAACAAATGAGTGCATATAAAGTATGCACAAAAAGAGTAGGCAGTCCCACATCATGAAAGGCACAACATATTCAACACAAAGCAACCACAGCTTGTCGCTGCAGTTTCTAAGTACATGTGCATAGACCACTATCTATCCACTTGTACCTTAACATCCATGCTAAGCTGTTTTAGAATATGTGTGATAGTAAGTATGTGATTCTCCAGGAGCTTGTGGGTAAGTTTCTCAACTTCTATGGAGCCATGGTTGAAGTTCAGACCTGCTTCCACCTTCTCTTTGATCCTTAAGGCCTTCTCTGGCAACACAGCCAGTGTTTTCTCCTGACTGCTCAAACTACCCCCAAGACAACAGGAAACTTCAGCCTGTAAGGAAACAGTAAATAAACCTTTCATTTGTGTATTATTTTTCTTTTTGGTAATAGATTAATTCAAAGTATGGACTGCCAAAATAATCCCAGGTCACATTGCAGGTAGATGAATTCATTCAAGAAGAAAAGAAACCAATTTTTTAAAACTTTAATTCAACAAAGCATTCATTCACCCAGAAGAACAACAGAAATGGAATGAGATGATGTGCACAGGTTTTCATGCTCTGAGGTCATGTCTTGGTGTCCCTGTGCGTGCTGTGCCATCCTGCCTGCAGCTATAATGGATTAAGGTTTAATTTCATCAATGTGATTCACAGCAGCGTTCGAAAGGTTCTCAACCTTATTTTCATCCCATCAGCCAGGGAGAGGAAGAACTCATCTCCTCTCAAGCACAGATTAATTCTACAACTGGAGGAGTGGTCCACATAAACTAAGACAGTTGTAAGATAGCATATATAGTATATAATGGATCAGTCCAAAAAGTTACCTGTGACTCTGAGAGGGCTGTTATTTTGATGACATCCTTCTTGTCTACAAGGAAACATATTGCATTCATTGTAATAGCGTTCGCTCAAACGTGTTACCTTTACTATTCTGTTTAATCATTTACGCTTTCATGATTACAATAGGTAGAATTAGCATTGTGTTGTCCTCAGTTGATATAATGAAAAATAATGAGAGATATTGATTTTTTCACATATCAGAATACTCACAGGTCTGCACTTTTATTCAGCTGGCTTTTGAATTCATGTGTTTGTGTTGTCACTTAGTAACTGTGCCTACATTCAATGGGGTGTGCCTACTTGCTGGCATGAACAGTAATGATGCATTGTCTTTGTGGTGAGCAGCTTAACTGGAACAAACTAAGATATTTGCTGACCTATGAGTGTGAACACTGGTGTAACTGTAAGATTCATAGCTGAGTAACTGAATGCCAGAGCTCAGAAGCATCTCTCATGACAACAAGAATAAGCTTTATGCAGATATTTATTTATCCAGATCTTATGCATTTGTCAAGAAGTTGATCCTCTCTGTATTGCTCTTAAATGTCAGAAAATGTTTCCTCTGGAAGTGTGCTCAATTTTATTTACTTTGTCTAATAATGATTCAAATTACAAAAGCACACCACAGACAATTCATACAAATTATGAGTGTGTGAGTTTACATTCATAAAAGGAACACAATTTTCACATATTTTGATAAATCTGCTCTTTTTTGCAACAAAATTATTTTTTAAAAAGCCATACTTTTACAGTAAATACCATCCATTTAAGCCTTACAGGAAACATTTCATGGTATGAATAGAATAAAATGTAAAAACTTGTGCAAAAATTGTGTCTGTGATGAAACAGGCACAGAAGATGAAGGAATATGGTTCTAATTATCAATAACATCAGCATTATCTAGTATTTTCTGTGTGGTTTTATAGCTATTGGCTGAACAGTCAGCATACTCAGTGATAATGGATAAATCATGCCTCATTTAACCAGTGCCAACCTGACAATATCAAGCAGAGTCAAGTCTGGCAGCACTGAAACACCTATAGCAAAAAAAGACATTTTAAGGCTTTGAAATATCTATGTATCTGTTGTGTCACTGGTATAAGATGTTGTGGATAAGTCTTGTATCAACAGGACTGGGATCATTATAAGGAGAGGCCCTCTCAGTGCAGACTCATCAGTTTTTCCACACTGGCCCAGTAGAAAAGCTTATGGCAGCTGACAGGACTTGCTTGGCTTGCATGCTTACAGTTCCATCCACTTAACTAAAAGAGGGTTCTAGAGCAGTGCACTGCCCAACTGGTTATAATAAAAGTATTTCATTTTATAGGCTGGGATAAAACATTAAGTAAAAACATCTCAAACTGCACCAAAATTTGTTATTGGCTGCCCATCTGGTCCTTGACAGACATACAATTATTATGGATTAATAAAAAGAAAAAGAAAAACAAGGTTGACTGTAAAAGTTAGTGTTGCTATAAATCATCACACATGGTTGAGGGCTGCTTATAATCTTCACAATTCCAGAGGGTCAAGGCAAAGATCCCCCAACACATGGTGTCATCAGTATTACTCATACCTCCATCATCATTCCTACAAGTGACTCCAAGGTTGTATAAGATGAATAAATCCACATCCAAGCAACACAAAGGTCTTATTAACTTTCACTGTTGTCAAATTAACATTTAAACTCGATTTTTAAGATGAATGGCTATTCTGTGACCTCTTTCTGCATTATGTAGCTGTGTGAAAGAGTTGGACGTTTTAACTGTTTTTATTTTTGTGACAGTAGGCACAGTTTTAACTAAGGGGGGAGAACAGGCCAGCACTGAGACAAAAGCCAGAGGGGCAGATGTAATGAGTTATTATGCACATATCAGCAGCAGCAACTAAAAAGAGGCAGCATGCTCTGTGCTGCCCTGCTTGCTGCTGCACGTGGGTGATAACATTCACTGAGGCCTGACCTATTTGGTAGGGAGAAAATATCCAAACAGTGCAGACGATGCACAAAACATGCGCATAAACACAAAAGAGAGCAAGTCCTTGGAACCTCAGTGTTTTGGAAGTGAATAGATGTATCAGTATGCAAATATCCCACACATATGTGATGTCAAACTACAAAGAAATACATTCAGATGAGGTGACAAGGGATCTACAACTGAATCATAAACATCTCCACAAGGCAACGAGGGTTATGTTACGCAATCACTTGCAAACAAATTATCCAGTCAAGTGGCATAGTTGGCCAGAGGGAGGCGCGGTGCACTCTTCGTCCTTCATTTGAATATTACAATTAATGGGCAAGTTTGTTTCACCCCTGGTTAAAGACTGGGGACAGAGCAGGGACTTTCAGACAACTAAACGCCTCATTTAACTCCTTTTGAAAAAAGGAAATTTTGACGGAATCTCTGTAATTAGGCTTAACAAACTTTAGAGTTGAGGTGAGATAAAACTTCTGAAGAAATTTCCTACAGCCTGCACGGTATGAAATAATTTATAGCGCCTGCAAAGGCATTGATGGTTTGAAAGATTGACACCTCTTTCATCAACACTGTGCGTTCCCTTCTTGGCGCTCTAAACTGATCATCAGTGGAAGTGCACCCAAGCTGCAGCAGCCCAACTGTGACATCCGTCCACTACACAGAGTGTGCTCAGGCTGGCTGGCTGCTGCACAGGCACCATGGAGCAAAAATCACCTAAAGCTGAACGCACCGCTAAAGGACAAGAGTCTCTGTCCTACCAGCGGAGGATGTGGAAGAATTTTCAAGAGAAAACCAAGCCATGGCTTAGTCCTAAACTGGGATCCGAGCGTCGCGGTGCCGGGGGCGCGGAGGGCAGCAAAAAGGAATCTGGGTTGTGGATGTTTAAGAGGAAAAAGAAACAGTTAGACCGGGTATTTTCCTCGTCACAGCCTAACCTATGCAGCTCCACGCCGACTCCCTTTGAAGGAGATAAGTCTGGTGGAGGGGACGGAGCCCCATGCATGAGCTCGGATGGGCAGTCTCTGTTACAGCCCCTCGGCGCGGCTTCTGGAGCCACAGGGAGCAAACCAGAGCTAAGGGCCCATGGAAGCCCCAAACTCCCCGTATCCCAGCTGATGATGTACCAGCAGAAGAGCTCCTCTCTCGGGTCAGCGTGCTTCGAGACGCTGGTGGTGGACCCCACCGCGGTAATGGAAGAGGAGGAGCAGCTGCGTAAAAACGCAAGCGATTCTGTGAGTAAAGAGTCATGCAGAACGACACGCATTCTAACAGAATATACATTACTACCATCCAAGGTTACTGTGAAAATGAAAAGATGTGGCCTGGACCTCATTGATCTGGATATTAAGTCAAGGAGACAAGTTTCATGATGTGCCGCTGCGACGTCCTCACTGCTCCGATCATGTGATGCAGTCATCGGTTTTCCAGTCCGCTGATTTCTTTACTCTATCCTGTAGCTTGCAGGACTGTGTTGGTCTGATGAGTACAATCAATGCTAACGTATATAATAATCAAGAACAAACGACAAGCTTACACAAAGTCAGTCACCCCAATCTTCATATCCTTAATAATCTCATTTTAGTTAAAGCTAGGTTACCTAATTTCTACCAAAATCATCCTTTTGCCTGCTGCTTTCCTTTGCTCCAGTAACACAGGGGCTGTTTCTAGCCTCACAGTCCATCTATCACTGTGCCCTTGCCCGAAGACAGAAGCTGAATGCATGCTGAAGGCTTCATGTTTTTTTTGTTTTCCATCATGAAATTTGGCCAGTTTCCAGATCACACAAGTGAGTACCAGAAGCTGATGGCAGGTATAATCACACCCCATGTAACATACTAAGTCAAGGTGTCCCAAGAGAAACAGTATCAAAAAGATGTATCAAAGGCTATATTCACAAAATGACTTTCAGGCTGAAACATCTGGGAGATAGTAAAACATTTTAAGTCTTTAGTGTCATGTCTGGAGGAATGCTTGCCAGCATGTGATCCAGTTCACTATCTTCAACTATTCATCTCATTTCAGACGGGATGATGTAATATTATGGAAATAATGCTGGCGAGAAAGAATGTGTGAAAGCAAATGAGTACTTTTTGTTTAAGTGGCATCAGTTATTGCAAAGCTTTTTATCTCACCACTTAGTAAGTACTTCAGATCTGCTTCTGAGTGGCATCCTGAGTGCTGTCTAAAACTGATTTAACACATTTCTTCCCACTGAAGTTGGCAAAAGATCTTTCCTATAAATCTCAAGGAAAAGTGCAGCATGCTCATTTGAAGAAATATAAGAAAGCAAGTATTACTGAATTCATTAGAATTGATTTGGCTGCTTCATCAAACCACTTTACAGGTATATAATATGTAGAGATCTACCTTTGCTAAATAACATTTTAGCGTTCAGCCAGCACATGTTTATTCAAGCTTTTGTTGGTCATTTGTTTGACTTTCCACCTGCCTTGAAAGAAGGGAGCAGTGCTAAACCAGTGGTACACATAACAATGTTGCATCATATTGTGAGGTTACAATAGAGCAATCTTGTCAGTTGCTTCAGCTTGACTGCATACATATAACATATAAAAGAAATAACGGCAATGAAGATTGATCAGAGACACTCACAGGTAATGAGAAGTGGATGAGATTAGGTCAGGTTAGATAAAATGAGAAACACTGTGCAGTGTGAGGAGAAGGATTAAGGTGAAAGGATGAGCACAAAAATATACATGCTTTTTCAGTACCTGAGAGTAATGACAAAGCATTTTTTGAAAAAAACAGCACACAGGCAGATAATGTAGATAAACAATCTAGTAAATGCACGTGCATGCTGTATGTTGGCAGTGCATTTCTGTTCAAAACAGATTATCACTTAAACACACTCATACTTCATAGTATTATGTGTATACAACTTCTCATTGGTAAAAATTGTTAAAGATTAATACCACTACCTCGTGAATGAAATGAGACAATATGAAACACAACACACAAAAATCCATTTAAGTATTTGAAAGTGAATGATGATGCAGTGGTTCTCAAACTTTTTCTACCAAGCCCTTGGGAGGAATAAACATTTCCTACTCAATGTCAAAATGACTTTTATGAGATTTAATGTAGGACTCCTTTGCACCAACCCTATTTCACTTGTCGAAATGAATTTAAAGACACATTCACAGAGAGTTCTCCGAGCTACTGCACCCTGGTCTCACCAGAAACATGTAATATGTACATTTGTCCACTTGTCAAATATGTCGTAGCAGAATCCATGGTTCTGAATACAAAGTAGTAAGATGGTAACAGACGCCTTGGCTATTAGGGCTGGGTATTGTTAAGAACCTCACAATTTGATTAAATATTAATTTAAATGTTTCGATGTCAATTCAGTAAGAAATAGAAATACACCAATAATTAGAGCTCTGTTGACAAATTTAAAATATTTATTTTCATGTCTATGTGAACGTATGTGGTATGTCACCTCACATTTTCGAGCAATAAAACATCTGAAAATGAAAATTTGCACAATAACGACTTATTTGTGCATATATACAGTGCAATAGTAGGAAACGTCAGATTTAAAAGTTGAAGGAGCTGGATTAATGCTGCTGCTTGCTTTGGTTGCCATTTTGTTTTTGTTTGATCTAATGTGGCCTCCGTCCATACAACGTGAAAAACATGCACAGCGCCCCCCACGGGTCTGGAGGTGAATCGATTCAGAAGATTTGCAGAATAAATATTGAATTGGGCGGGGAAATATTGCAATGCCTCAATTAATCAATATTTTTATCCATCCCTATTGGCTATTGTTTTTCTGTCAGACATCCATATTTTTTGCAACTGTCGAACAATGCATTTTGTGACATGTAAAATTGATCATGCAAGTTAATTCTAAACCTAACCATTTAATTTTAATGTGTCATCCTAACCATTCATGTGTGAGAGAGCACAGTAGAAAAGTAAAGAATTGTGAGTAGGAAGAAAGTAAAAGAAAGTACAATGTCAGTTAGAAATTGTTCAGGATGACTCTTGTTCCAGCAATCTCTGGGACAAACCAGCCGCTCATTATAGCTTAGTTGAATAAATAATGGCACAGTGTAATAAGTCGTTTTGTTGTTCGTCTGAGGTTGTCTTTGGCTTACTTGAAAAACTTGCATGAATGAAATTAAGAACACTTTATCTTGATACACATACTCTTACAATTGAAAGTGTGTGTACTTTTTTTTTAAAAGGACTGTCAGCAACATATTGCAGATTATAAATTAACAGACATTATATAATTGAGACACAGGGCAGCAGTTCTGTCTAGCAAAACTTTCAATTTTGATACCAAAGGTTTGGTGTTCTACTCTATATCCTTAAATACCTTCATTATAAAATTTTTTTTTGCCTTTAATTCTGATCTATCTATCTATCTATCTATCTATCTATCTATCTATCTATCTATCTATCTATCTATCTATCTATCTATCTAT
>JAOXYM010000012.1:18753795-18765822 GCA_028567055.1 Leptatherina wallacei | reverse complement strand
GTCTCCTTAAATAAACTTCTGTATAACTCTCCCACTTCTTCTTCTGCAGTTTGTTTTCTAAATTGCGCTCTACCAGCTACTTCCGTTTCAACTGAAATGACTTCCTTTTCAAGTGAAATTTGCCTCTCACACACACTAGTAGAATGCCTCTCATACAATCTAGTGAAATTTGATTTCAGAAATATTACTATAGTGTGTGAGAGGATATGTCACTATAGTGTGTGAGAGCATTTCAGTAAAGTGTGTGAGAGGTAATTTCAGTATAGTGTATCAGAAGTTTCACCATAGTACGTGAATGATTTTACTATGATGTATGAGAGGTTTTAGTATAGTGTGCGAATGACTTAAGTTTCATATGTGTCTATGAGAGGGTAATTCTGAATAATGTCCCAAACGGCCCCTCATACTTTTGTGTCAGTTGTTACTGCATATTATTATGAATAAAACTGGTGGCTATAAGAGTAACAAATAAGTGCCTTTATATTTGTCTCACTGCAACTCATCATGACTAAGCAGAGCTAGATATATCTCACACAGGAAGGGATGCTTTAGGTCAGATCTTGTCAGTGATACAAATGACATTAGTGATGGAAAAGAAAGCCCTCTGATATGTTTTAGCTACACACTTTCCACTTTAACTACCATGATATAATATAAAAGAGGCAGTATCATGTCAATGTGTTTACATGTGGTTAGACATTTCCGCTGCTGAAAAACACTTTCATATATAGTTTTTCTTCTTAATCTAATTTAAGATCTGGATTGTAGATTCTGTGTTTGTCATCTCTTGCTGTGACTCATCTAGTGTGCTCCACCTCTCTTTTTTAATTTTTTTAAATAAATTTAGACCTCACCTTTAGAGTTGGATATCATCTAAATTTATAGCTAAATTGTAGTTTACGTTTCAGGTGGTAAATCAAACCCTAAAAAGCTCAAACTGGTCAGTCAAGCTGTTTGCAGTGGGTGTCCATGTGAAGCTGGTATCTTGCCGGAATTATGCTTTCATTTAGCACCCTGTCACGTGATAATCAATTTAGCAAAGTGTTATAAACAGAAGAGAAATCAAAAGATGGCTATGCTACTGCTGTATTTCTGTTAATGCACTGCAGGATGATAATGATTTGGGATCTACAGATTATCAGCTTATCTTGTTTTGTAAATAAGATAACAGCATGAGTTAAAGAGTCTATAATACTTTGCAGAAAGTGTGTTCATTGGGACTGTTCTTTTCTGGTACTGTTGATCTTGCTTGTTAATATTGCTGTGTCCTTGATAGGGACTTAGTGCCACCTACTGGTCCAAAGCTGATGTGGATCCCTACAGAGAAGAGAAGAAACACATAAACAAAAACAAAGGGAAACTATGGCATGATTAAGGAAGGTTTCAGCTGATTAATGGTTTATGATGCAGCTGTCCACTGATATAAAACCATTTCTCCTTTCTACTATGTACTCTTTACTCTTAATCTTTGAAATTAGTAAAGGACTCATATAGTGACTTTGAAAGTAATTTCCTTTGATTCCTGACATTAGGGATCTATGATCTGTTGAACTCACTTGGCACTTTACCTTTTTTTTCTTAATTTCTGCTTCATCCTTAACCATTTAATCACTTTGCTTTTCCATTTACCAATAGCAATTACATTTCTATTAGGAAAACAGCTAGTCGAAACACATGGGAACAATAGCTCAATGTTTGTGATAGGCTAATGTCTAACATGATCTGCCGTTGTGCTAACAATGTTCAGATAGGAAAGAAAAGGTAGTTGTTATTTGGTATCATTCACATGTAATGATCCAAGGTATTCCTCCGGCTTTTGGATACATTGGAACAAGTGTCTGTTCCTGCAGTGATTGTTATAGTTTTATGAAATGTTTTTGTTTTTTATTGCTGATATGGATCAATGTGTGAAATAAAGTTAAATAATGCAAAGTGTCTTGGTGACCTTTAACTGATTTAGATAAATGGAAAACGTTCAGATTGAATAATCTTAGATATATATTTTTTGCCACACATTGATTTTTCAACCAATACTGTTCAAATTTAAATTGAATTTCCTTATTAAATAGGTATGTTTCCCATTTTGGACTGAATTTCTTAAAATTCAGACATTTCTGGTTTCTGTGTCTGTTTTTGGAGGAAATGCTTTCAGATGGATGTGTGTGAATAAATTAATTTGGACAGGCGTCTGGATGGGTTTGAACTTAATTTTTGCCATACAATTGGCAAAACAACTGTTCTCTAGTATGAACTATTGAACATTATCTCACAGATTAAGATTTTATTTTGAAACGTACATGAACTACACCAACTGTTTATGTAGGAGTAGGATGCAACAAGTAGAAATTTAATGTGGAAAAAAACCCACATTTATATGGTAACCAAGATTACCAAGATGCTTCTCTATATTTAATTTTACTACCAACCAACTCATGATAAATCACTTTAATGCACAGTGAAACACAGACGAATTGGCATGCTGGAGATTGCACTCATTGTTTATTGGACAAGTAAAGTTTGGGTGTATTGATAAAACACGGAACTGAACTGAACATGCATTATAGAGTTAAGTCTTAGTCGTCCTCTTCTAATTTCTTCCACATATAATGTCTATAAGGATCAAAAAAATCGCTGATGCATGTCCTAATTTTCTTCATTGTGTTTGTGGGCTCAGCTTCAGTTATTTCTTTCAGTGGCTTCTCTGGTTTACAAGGTCCTGCTTCTTGTTTTTCAGTATTTTGTTGGTCATGTGGGTTTTCTTTAAGATTTCTTATCTTTTCTTGATTGTCCATCCATTCATTCCACTGTGTCTCCATCAGTTGTTTTTCAGCCTGCTGTGAGCTTCTGTGAGCATCAGGGGAGGCCTGCTTGGTTTCCCTGTCTGTCAAATCATTAAGCAAAATCCTCAAGTTATCATCTGCCTCCCATTTAGTTGATTTCTTGTAGATGTGGTTAGTGTAACAGTGTGTTTCAGTAGAGTTATTGCTCAGTGTGATTTGGTTCAGGGGTTTTTCTTCATCTTTTTCCTCTTTATGCATCACAGTGTAATGTTGGAGACACTCTCTTGCTTCTTCCACCACTGGTTCTCTCTGGTGCTTCATAAGCTCAGCTGCCATCTGTTCTCTCAGTTCCTGACTCAGGAGACTAAATTCTGCATGCAGTTCTGCGATATGCTTCTCCACCTGTTTCTTAACCATTTTGTTGATCCACATGGTGTAGAATTTCCTGTCATTTGCAGCCATTTGTCTCCTCCTGACCAAAAATGCAGACAGAAGTAATTGGATACACTGGAAGACACTGAACTGATGAATTTTACACCCAATTTACATTATTCACATTAATCCCAGGAGTGCTTATGTTACATGCATAATTATCAAAATATAGTGAAAAAGTAAAAAGTTGACAGAAAAACAGAACAACAAAAACATGGAACTTCTTCCCCACAAAATGGCATGTTTATGAGTACTGTACCTGAAATAAGAGAAACTGAAATGCTTCTTTCTTTCGGCTTTTGACATCTTCCCTCCGCCTCAAATCTGTATGGACAAAAAGGGGAGGGCTGTTATTTGGTCAAGTTTTGCTTCAAACTATCAGCACTGGAAAATCTGAATTCATATTTCAACATTTATCTGGTCAGTTATTGCTTAGTAGCCTAAATGAAAACCAGCTATGTTGTTTTGATTATTCTTCATGATATATAGACAACAAACATTTTGGTGGGAAGTGGGTACTGGGCGTATTAAGTTCACTGTAAGCAATTGTAGGCTGTTTACTATTAAATATGAACATATCAAGATTTCTTATGTTAAAAAGTTTTGCAGAAAATTGGACTTACCAAACGTAGCAAGAAAGTAAGATATCTTTTTTCTTCTCTTATGTAGCTGCACACTCTTTGTTTGGGTATGTTCTGTTTTTGTTTACATTTGAAATTGATAGTGCCTTGCAGCGTTGACTGCAGAACTCATGTAACATTCTAGTGCATTGCAACCAGGAATCATGAAATACAAGACAGGAGAGTGTTTGTTTTTCACATTTCCAAACTTATAACTGTATAAATAGACATTTTTTCTTTGTTTACTTTTAAACCTTTTGTTTCTTTTTGTCATGTGATCCTTTGATTTTTGTGCTATATTTGGTGTTATGCTAGCTAAAGCTATCTGTTGTTCAGTTTTTCAAATAATTACTGTAGGGAGATTCTTTTTTGTCCCAATCAAATTACATTTAATTACATTATGTTCCAGTTAGTCTGTGCATGTGATCCTCTAAATCCAGAAGATTCTGTCAAATATATTCAAACTTTTTTCAGAAATAATATGAAAACTTAAAATCAGTGGCTTTTTTTAAGTTTAGTCTTTAATTTCTTGTAATAACAAATAGAGAAGACACCTTTAAATGCATGCTTTACAGTCACTGTTTAACTGTGCAAGTAGTATTTAACTTTAGTGCTTTGATTAAGGTGAGCCATTTTTATTTTCAATGTGATGAGGCAGTTTTTTCTATAGTTGGCCTTTAGTCACCATGTGACAAATTGTGTGAGGGAGTTTAAATCGGTCTTGTCTCCATTTCCTATCAGAGGGCTGCCTACAACAGGTGGCTGCCATTTCTAAGTCATATGATTCAGATGCCATATCCTGTAAAAAGGCTTGTCATAGCAGCGTACTTCTTTTCATTTCGCCTCATTGGTTTGCTGCCTATCACTCTTATTCAAACTCGGTTAGCATGCTTGCCACTCAATTGTCTTTCAGTCTCATCTACAAATCATTTAACTGCCTGTCTCATCTTTAAATTTCATATGTTTTCATTCTCCATTGTAAGGATAAATAGTTGAGATGTTTAGGACTACAATAACTTGTACATTTCTATATAAAGAAGGTTGTGCTCTTGTTTTTTTCCTGGCAGACTCTCAGTGCAAGAGATATTCATCTATACAAGGGAATCTTATGATCTCAAATTGGTGTGCTATGCCCCTTTTCTGTTCACTTTTGTAGTCCTGAAAAAAGGCTTCTTGTTTCCATTTATATGCACATCTGCTGTTGACACACCAGCTGAGATGCTGGACATAGTGGGAGAAGACAAAAATACACACGCCATGCATGTTAATACCAGCACAGATATCATTCTGTCCCTGGTCATTCACTATTGTCTGTGCGATGTTTGCTGTGAGAAACAACTCAGGGGTGAGTTTTAAATCACTGTTTTCTAACTGTGATTCATTATAATGTCAGTTAGATAATTATTTATATATTTCTAGCATTTCATTTCCTCTGATGTGTCATTTTACTCTTATGTTATAGTAAGTCTGCACTGTAAACAGATATTATATTCAACCAAGATCTGCTTTTTAGTATCTAACTTATTAACTCCAAAGTACTTATAGAACTAACTGTAACACACAGATACTAACATGTAGCAAATTACAAATTAAACCTCATCGAGGCATCAAGCTAGAGTTTTAATGTATCATAAATTACCTTAATGAAATGATAACAATGATTCAACAAAAATCCACGACTCAAGTTATGCAGCTTTATATCAAATAAATAGCACAGTGTCAGTCTTCAGGGTGTCATGCATCTAAACAGGAGGTCAGTGTTTGTATGTTTATTTAAGAGATAGTTATGTTGAAGATAATACTAAACACTGTGTTCTGTGTATATCAATGTTATCTCATTCATATCAAGGGAAAAGTTCATTTTCCTTCAAGAATACAGAAAATTGACATGAACTGTTATATAAAAAATGAATGCAGCCACACAGACTGATGAAAACAGTGTTTATCCGTACCTGGACTCAAGCATGGAGTGGGAAGACTGACTTTAGCAGTATGTCAGAAATCTGATCATTTAATGTCTGTAGAGACAGTCATATAGAGGAAAAGAGATAAACTTCAGTTAATTCTTATTATTGATTAACAGCATCACAGATGTATTATTCACTGTGTGGAAACTAGGAATGCCACTTTCCATCAACCATCTATTCTTCTTTTTCTTTCTGTATTTTCATCTAATTTAGTAAAGAGAAAAAGAGAGAGCGGAAAAAATCTCCCCCGCTGCTCTGGCTGATATTCAAACTAATACCTGAATACAGTTTTAATTCAGGTAGGAGTTCGGCCCACATATGTTCAACCGACAGGAGTTTTATTTATCTCATTCATGGGGGAACATTTTTTAGATTGCCAATAGTGACCAACCCTCCCTGCTAACCCAACTCATTAGTTAACAGACTGTCCTCTATTGCGATCTCATGCAGCAGAGTTGATTCAAAATGTGCTTTGGCAGAAATGAGAAAAAATCAAACTGTAGGAGCCTGGGGCAGACATTTTTCATAATGAAGGAACAATTTTTCTTTTTTATGGAATTTATAAGGATGAGTTTCAAGGGACCACTGAGTTGTTGGTTATGAGTATGCATGTAGGTGTTGTTATAATGAAAGAGGATGAATCATTGGGTGAAACCTCTAAGGTTTGCTACAGTTGTTAAGGTGTAGATTGTGGGCTGCTGCGATGAAACCCTGTTTGGAGGAAGATCCTGGATTTTTCAAGGAAAAGCTTCTCCTTTGCTAAAATGTAAAGAGTATCGTGAGATATCCTGCATTTCTGGGCATATTAATTTATTTAATGGTGTTTTTTTCTGTTTTTGTGGCCAGTATGTGGACTTAAGTAGTTGCACGTTTTTTTAACACTCTTTTTAGCCATCCATCTCCAAACCACTCATTCAGTTTCAACTTAGCAATAAAGAAAAAACAGTTAGCATGTTTATATGACACCAAAAGAAATAATTATTGTGTTGGTCGGACTAAAACCTGACTTTTAAAATGTATGTAAGCACATTATTCTGACATGAAATCAAAGTTCTCAAAACCGGACACACTCAACTAAACTCAAATACCCTAGGTGTACCACACATGCTCCAAAGACCTATTTCAAAGAGTAAGTGTATAAATAATACAGCACAATTTCCTAAAAAGGACAAAAAGCATCACACATTGTGACTGAAAAGCAACTCATGAAGGTTATGTATCAAATTGTGGTTGCGTGAGGTATGTAGAGACTGTCACTTTGCTTTAATGAAATCCTGATTTTAAAATTAGCTGTGTCATCTGAAAAAACATCACTTGAGTATGTTAACCCTAGAACACTAAAGGTGGGTATATTTCACCCATGCTACATTGGTTTTGAATGGGTAGAGTACACAACGTTAGTGTTCTAGGGTTAAAGACAACATCTGTGCAGTGTATTCGGCTACACTTTCACATACGATTATTTCCCACAGAGAAAAGTTAGAAGTGGCTGAATGTTTCACATGTTTTCTCACACAGCATTGCATTGTTCAACATAGACTGGCCAACAACTTGATTCCCCTCCTGTGCATGTATTCTGGGACAAGACCAGATCAAACTTTAACTCAGCTTAACTGTGATAGTGTGAGCGGATATAGGCTAAGCTTACCTAAGCAGCATCCTCCAGCTCCTTCTGAGGGATCCATGTTCAAGTGAGCTCTAGTGGGTAAGGGTGTCATTCTTTTTTTTTTTTTAAGCAGTCTTATCAACATAGCTTGACAAGCCCCCTGACTTTCTTTTTATAAAATATCTCCAGTCTTGTGTATTTGTCCTTTCAATCAAAGAGGCCTCTTTCTGATTATTGTCTCATTCTTCTTAATGAGCAATTCAGCCATTTGAGTTTCAAGTCTACTCAAGTGGTCTCTGAGTGCTCTTTGGTCGTTTGTATATGCAGACAGATACTGGGATATGACATGTGAATGATATAACTTACTCATTCCCCTAAATACAAATATTGAATGAGGGGTAAACGACTCAACTGATAAGTCCTCTCAGTTTAAAACCTGGCACTCTTTTATTTTTAAGTATCTAGCCCACCAAAGACAATTGAAAAGTAAAGTAAGGAAGTTGGGGTTCCATCCAGTAATCTAAAGACTAACACTTCTCTTCCTGAGCTACAGCCACTCCATCTTCCTGACTCTTTGAAGCCATAGGCTCATTCATAAATATAGACAGGATGTAAAAGTTGGATGTAGTTGCTGTTGGTTTTCAAGCCTTTTTTGGGGCGTTTGCATGTCACCAGCCTGGGCTTTGGAGTCAAAAGTAAAAGTAAAGTTTAAACAATATGTGAACATGCATCCTTACTAAAAGTTTCTCAAGATGACTTGAAATGAATTAGAGAGAAGAATACAAGTTCATTTTCATAAATTTAAACTAAATGTGAGATTTCTCTCCTCTTATATCCTCTAATATGAGTAAGTGGTTACTTTTAGTTTGATTTCACATTTGTCTTTGAGACGCTCATTGCAAATTGGCAATCTGACAGAGACAGAAACTGTCCAAGCACATTGATTGTTCAAATAGGAAAGGAGACAGAGGGGGGCCAGGGGGTCGGGCACCTTATCACCAGAGTCAGGAGGGTGGCAGTCATACAAGTGGCAAGTAATGAACAGAGCAATGTCAAGAAGTGATAAAGGAGGAGGGAGAAAGCTAGACAGACAAAAACAGAGACAAAAGTAAACAGAGATGATGAATCCATGTATAGATCCAAGGGAAGCAGTGACTCTCCCAGAAGGGGGTATGGTGTGTCTGGACTGGTTCCCAGTGTGTGTTAGCCTCCACTGTTGGCTGCCACTGGGCTTACTCTGCTTTAAGTCAGCTAAAGTATGCCCTTTGAATGTTACTGCTTCCTATAGCTTTTCTCTGTATTGACTTAAATCTCTCATCTTCCTCTGTGCTTTCTTCATTTTCAGTCATTGGTCTTCCTTCATCCTGGATTTTATTTTGTTTGGAAATGCCAGTCCGCTCTGCTGTTATTGACTTTATTTGCATATTTTTTCTTATTTTGTCCAGAAGTTACCCTGGTTATTATATATGTTTTGGTAATTTTGTGCAAAGATTATTGGTTGTATTTACACACTAAGGGCTACATCTATGACTATTTTTCTCAAGCATAAAATAATTAGAGTCACTGCTATTCTACAGGGTGAGCCATTCTGAAATCTGGGAAATAGGACTGTTATCATGTTCTCGGTAATAGATAATCCATGTTGAGATCCTGAAAACAGCATAAGGAGAGAAATGTTGCAGCCAATAATATCAGTACATACATTTGTGCCAGTTTTCAGGGCATTCAGAGCAATTTTATATTTCAATTTAAACAAAAGTGTAAGACAAAGATATGTGCTTTTGTGTGTGTGTGTGTGTGTGTGTGTGTGTGTGTGTGTGTGTGTGTTGAGCCTTTTGTGTGCCCACAAATGTTCTTTGCAAACATGCAAAAGGCTCAATACAGACATACAGACAAAAAACACATTCTCAAAGTAAAAAAAAACAAGCAATCCACAAACCCCACCCCAACCGGTCGAGGCAGATGGCTGCCCTCCCTGAGCCAGGTTCTGCTGGAGGTTTTTTCTTCCCGTTAAAAGGGAGTTTTTCCTTTCCACCGTGGCCTCTACCATGCACAGGGTGGGGGATTGGACTGAAGACAAGATTTTATGCAATATGTTGGTTTCCTTAGCTAGGCTATTTCTTATGAATTGGTTTGTAGGAATGCTGACTGATGACAACAGATTGGCTCAAACTGATACATTGTCGTGAATTGTACAAATTCTATACAAATAAAGCTGAATTGAAATGGAATTGAATTGAAAAAAACACAAACCTACAGCCCACAGAAACTCTAAACGGTCAAAACTCTAAGATGAGATGTTGCTTGTTCAAATTAGAAAGAAGAAACATACAGAAGGCAAAATAGATGGGGGCGAGGAAATGATGAAAAATCACATCAATGGCAGGAACATTCAAATCTGAAGTGAGGAAAAGCAAAGAAATCTAAACAAAAGTGAAGAAAATCGTTGCATGTGCCACCTGTTCCAACCAGTAAAAGCTTTACATTTCTTAATTGATTATTGATCTCTTTGATTTATTGAAGTGAACGCATCAACGTTTTGTATCTCATCCATAGGTCAGCCTTACTATCTCTATCTTTTCTGTTGCCATCCCTGCCCATCTGTCTGCTAGCTTGACACCGAACATCTACCAGTGACAAAGCCTGTACCTCCTCTTCCCATTTCTTTCGCTGATTACACTGCTGCATAGAGCTTTTGTCAGGTGTGCTGTCAGTTATGTCATGCAGAGTTTACGGCTGAAATATTAAGTGTGTGTGTGTATTTGTTTAACTGATGTTGTGCTGTACATGTTTGTGTCTGTGTATGCTCTGTGATGTGTGGTGAGTAATGAGCAGACAGATGGTGCAGACTCCAGGGTTCACTGGTGCAGACATGCCGACAGGAGATTCAAGCAAGAATAAATATACGTGTACTTATTTCATATGTGGTTTATGTATGAGCATGGGTGTGTAGAAAGGAAAAAAAACCAACACATTTTCTAAGGATACGTGCATGTGTGTCTGCAAAGACTTAGCTTAAGAGAAGTGCTGGCAGGCTACATTATCTATTTTACACAAGTAGGTGGACTAGAGTCTGAGTCTGCATAGGTTCACTAAATATATCTGAATATGCATAAAACACATGTGCATAATTTTTGTTTCTTTCTGTTCATATAGTTACTTTTGCCTGAGGTTTACAGATTGAGTTTGTAACTTCTGGATCTGTCACAATTGCTTTTTCATTAAGAAAGATGTGCCTTTCTTTGGCAAGCACTGAAGCCTTATGGACTGTTTAGTTTTTGCCATTTCTATTTTTTTACTTGAGGGACCTCCATGATTTTTTCAGCTTTTTCTCTGTCACGCTCTCAGCTATGAGGTGTGCTTTGTTGGTCTGAACTAAGCAATAAGACCTGCTGAAAGACACAGTGCTGAACAAGGCTAATAAAGCAGCACACATGAAAGGGACAGCTGTCGAGTCCTGGGGTGTGATGCTGCTGTAATATAAGAACAGGCAATATAAGAACAGGCACAAACTCTCTCACACACACACACACACAAATACCCCCCCCTTACACACACACACACATACACACACTGATACACACACTGTGCTACCACAGAGTTTTGTTGTGACTCTGCAGAGCTGTCAGTGCCAGGAAGCCAAGTGGCACCTCCCTGCTGTTGCGCCCCCTGTCTGTTTTGGCATTCAACCTGTTTTGTTTTCCAAATGCAAAAGGATGGGAATGGAACGGAACATGCCTTTGCTCCCTGCACTTTCTCTTCCTTTTCTTGGTGCCATGGGCTGTTTTTGTGTTATATTTTCATTCAATCCTTACTGTGTCTTTTTTTCTCTTACACTGCTCATATGTCTCTAACTTTTGTTGACTCCGAAGGCTGCTGTCAGATGTTTTATATGCAATATTTTCTTTATCTTCCATCTGATTTTTTTCCCCCCTCTTCTTGGACTTGGTTTCAGTCATCCAAACCAAATTACATTTTTGACTGTTTGTCAGAGTTTTTATGATTCACCTTTCCAAAACATCTCAATTTCTTTTACCTGTGAAGCAAACCTTTCTATAGTTTCCCTCAGGATCAGTCTCTATTTTTTCCTCTTGGTGAGCAGCACCCTGAACATGTGTGATAGGAATAACTAACAGGCAGAAAAGCACAGTGAACTGGGATGGCAAAATGAAACAGTAGAAAGGAGAGATTTGGTTTTCTATTATTTATACCTTACATGTGTACCCAAGAGTAGAATACATGATATTGGTTTCTAAAATAACATTGTTGGGTTAGGATTTGTGTTTTTCTCTGTAATGATGTATATTCTCGACTTTGAGTGCCAGGAGATGACTTGAGATTTAGCGCTATATAAATTAAACAAAAGTGAGCTGAATATGATGCATGACACTGTTACTAGCAAGCTACACTGAGACCACAATGTCACTCCACCTGATCTGAGTTGCTCTGTGACTGATACTATGTGGTTCTGGGTGTATGGCGTTTCTTAACTCATCGTCTGCCAGCCATTTTTATAGCAGAGAGCTCCATACTGCCATCTTTTTAGAGCATTTGGGCTCATCTTTCAGGACTCACAGAATATAGAGTTCTAGGATTACAGAAACATTGAGACTACCAAAAGA
>JAOXYM010000012.1:18737397-18748291 GCA_028567055.1 Leptatherina wallacei | reverse complement strand
GTTGAAGCAAAACGGCTGCTTTTGACCAAAAAACTGAGAAAATGAGCTTTTTGTGCAACAAAGCACTTTAAGCAAAATTTGACTTTGAATCCAATATTTGTTACTTTAGCGACACCTTGAACATCTGAACAGTTGCTTATTCTATGTAACAGCAAAAAAAAAAAAATTGTGCTTAATGAATAAATTTGACTGTGTATGTTCCAATATACAGTATATCTATTGTTACTGACTATTCAGTGGTCTCTGCTGGCTGACATTTTATTTATGGACATATACAGGATGTATATGAGATTCAGAGAGCTAAGTGTTAAGCTTAACATAGTGAATTGGCAGTCTAATGGGTTAGTTTCATAAGAGCACAGAGTATTTATATATTGGGATGTAATCTTTACCTTTTATTTTCTACTTCCCAGATGATACTTAACAAGACCTGACATTACCATTAAATGACCCCATGTCAAAGCATGGATCTCTGCTTATGTCTGTGACATTCTTACAAAGATGAAAAATTCTGCCCTTACACATTCTGCTATCCCCTACCCCCACCGGTCAATTCCACCCAAAAATCTACGTAAATTATTTCTTCATTTATCTCTGCGGCCTTAACTGAGGAAAAAACTTGAATCATGGCTGATGATTGGTTACCTCTCACCATCTTGCCTCTGATTATTGGTTTTACAAGTTTACAGGATAAGAAAAATAAAGTCTTGTAAATGACCAAACCTGATAGGTTGTCCAGAATGCACTGGTGCATATTAAATCATATCAACAATAAAGGGCACACTAAATGAACTCAACTGGCTACCCATGGGCTCTTGGGTATGCCTAGGTTCAGAGTGATTACTGAAGTCAGCTGCAGTCAGCTATCTAAACTTAATCATACAGGCTTATACTCTTCATCAACCCTGCTCTCTTCTCAGAACTGGTGTTTGGTACTGCCATGAGGCTGTCTCAGTCCAGACTATGTAATTTGTGGTTCTACAATGGTGGAGCAAAGTAACCAAAGGCATCAGAGCAGGGGGATCCCTCACTTTCACAAACCTGTTTCAGATTAATTTTCCCAGAGAACACTTCTCTAACATGCCTAACGTCCACTAACTATGCTTTTATTTCCACACTGAGGCCAGTGTTTCTTACTTTACTGTTCCTTACCCGAGACATTTTGAATAAGTGTCTCGTGAATAACTAATGCAAATGTAAATGTAACTCTGTAAACGTTATCAACACTTTTTAATGAGATCTAGTGTGTTCTCCCCTTGGCAAAGGATAATCCTAAATTCATGATTGAATCTAAGGACAATATCAGTCAACATCCTGATCTCATGAAAGATTATAAAATAGTTATATTAGTACACACTGCAAATTGTTATACTATGTTTACCTTAACCTATTTCACAGCTTAAGTTATGTTTTCCTACGTGATGTTGTGCACTTTCCACATGTTGCTAGTGTTTACTTGACTGCAAACTCTTACAAGCAGATCAAGAGGTGGCAGAGAGTGACATTCCATGCAACATCATGCAAGAGATTGCTGATTTGCAACTTGTACTGCCTCCCTTCTATTTGTGATTCTTTATTTTCCTCTGTCCTCTCATTAGCAAATGGCTAGGGATATGCTCTGGAGATATAAAGGGGTTTTTGGTTTCCATTCTTGACCTCTATGTCATAATACCTGGTGCATAGGTGCAGAGTATTGGCATCATTTCAGCCAGTTACACCGGCTGAAATGATGCCAATACTCTGTTTTACGTCACTCCTCAAGTGCTCTGTTAAGGATAGAATTAAGTATATAAATAGGTCTGCCTTGAAATTCCCACCATCTTACCTGAATTTTTCCCTGCAGAAAACAAGTCTTGGCATACATCTGGCAACCATACACATAGTGGTTCATTTAGGGTGTTTATAGTAACTTTATTCTAAATGAAGATATTGAGTGCAGTCAGCTGAAGACAGATGAATAAAGATGGAGATGAGTGAATTCCCCCTACTTAGAATGACTTCTGTTACTTCCATTTTGTGCAGGCAGTATTGTAATAGTGCAAATCATTCTGCTTTATTGCAATTATTTCAGGATCAGAGCACGAAGGGACTCTGTTGAGCACAGTTCGAACATGGCCACACAGTACTGAGAGAGGGCAAAAATTCCAATTAGTAAAAATCCCTGTGTGTGAGTGGACGAAATGTGAGAAACTATTTGAATAAAATTAGCAAATTTGTGAGGAGTTGTGAGGGTTGCTGCTACCAACTTCTTTTGTCCACATTCTAAAGTGTAGAGAAAGGGACTAAACCCTAACTACTTCAGATGGCTTGTAGCTGCATCAGTTGTATGTTGATGCTTCATGTAGTGCAAGTGGTATAAATGGAAACAAAAATTTTCTTGCTGCATTTTTAGTGCATCTAATCACCATCTCTATGTTGTATTGTTGGGTAAAGCTGATCTGTAATTTAATCAAATGTCCAGCTGGGAGGATTGGGAAATGTAAAACCAGCCCCCTCGATTGCTTAACATCTGCTGACACAGAGATGGCAACTTGCTCTTCTTTCCTGCCTGTGCCCCTATCAACTTTTAAAAAAGATATCATCCAGTATGAGTAAACCAAAATCAAAACAGTCTGCAGCGAGAATCTCCACACAGCTTTGTTTGAGTGACAGGGAGACAGAGAGAGAAAGAGACATGGATACTGAGAAAGATGGAAAGAGCAGTTTGCTGAGTTGTGTGTGTGCGCCTGTGGAGTACGCAAGAACCTCACAGCTGGTTGGCCTTTGTTATGTGCATGAGCAAGGTACGGAGCGAGCCTGTGTTTGTGTGGGAGCCTCTCTCATAGAGAAGTAAGCCAGCAGCAGCAGCAGTTGTACAGTGGAGCGTGGTAAGTGTCTGGATGTTAGCGCTGCCTCTCTCAGCTGTGGGACGAAGCCTTACTGTACGTATTCACACACACAGACACATAATGCTGCTTTGATTGTTTTCTGCTTTATTTGTTGTTTTTCTTGTAGGCTACTGACATATCTTATTTTTCTAACCTAATGGTGTCGTTGCACAGAAGCTCTCGTTCGTTCCAGGAGTATTTCAGCCTTCAGGATTTGTGTAGTAATGAGGGGATCAACGTGCTTGAATTAGCCTGTGCCCAAATGTTTCCATCACTTCAGCACGCTCACACATTTGCATGCAGATTTTCATATGGAATTTTCATAAACCTGACCCTGGGTGGTTTATGCTCAGCATTGCAAATAGAAAACACTGGCCATTGACAAAAGCTGTGCAGGTGTTTGTGTGTCTTTTGTTTTTGTGGTGGTGGATGACAGGGTTGAGAAGCAGAGGGTGTGTCGTGTCCAGTTTCAAATAGTGTGGAACCTGAGCTGGCTGCTAGTGTGACATGACACGAGCAAGACAGTAGGAGGGAAGGGAGGGTTAGAAAGGAAAGGAAAAGGTGGTGATATGGTGAGCACAACAGGGAAAACAAAAGTGTGGAAAATAGACAAAAATTTGCAAATAAGTGGGGTTTTGAAATCTTAGAGATGACTAATATCTTACCACTTGGGCTTCAATCTTGACCAGCTATTATCTGTTTATGTGCTTCTCCTTATTTGTTTTCTTAATTCTGGTTTCAGTTGTTTTGTGCTCAGCGTGCTGAGAATGAGAGAAAGCATTATTGGTGAACAGACAAGGAAGATATGAAAGAGAGAAAGGAGTAGATGTGAGAGGCAGAATTTTGGTAGCGAGGCAAAGCAACAGAAAAGTCAAGGGAGTGGAGAGGATGAGAGACAGAAAAGACTACAGCAGGTGAAAATAGATGGAATAGCTTAAGGAGGGCGAAGAAAAATGCTCTTAAGGGAAGATGTGTGTCTTATCATGTTCCTCTCAAATAAATGTTAGAGAAGTTGCACGGTTTCTTCCAGCACCCCTCTGTTGGAAAAGTGGTGTTCATGACTATGTCATGGCAAGGAAGGATTTGAGAAAATAAACAAAACAGACAAAAAAGAGAAAAAGAAAGAAAAAATGCTACTTTTTTTTTTAAACGTCACTCCTCAAAATCTCAGTTTGTATGATTTGCCTTTGAGGTTATACAGCATGGATACTCCAGTGCTGTACAGTGCATGCATAATGCAAACTATGGCGTTCTCCTGGGAGAGACTGATGTGTTTTACACACTAAGTGCAGAATCTGCAACAGAGTTTTATGTCAAGTCTTGTTTCAAGATGTCACTGAATCATTCATCTAGTCATATGATTTCAATGCACTTTCTCATAATGTTCACTGCCTCTTTAACGCATTAATGATGTGAGTACACATTCTAAAAGATTTGAGATGATACTGACTAAACAGATAAATACATTTAAGATAATAATTTTTGATGATTGAGGAACATGTCCTGATGCTAACTAAGTTATATTCCACAATATTTCCCTTTGTATGGACAAGGGGTTTGTTTAGGCATATACTGCACTGGATCCTTTTGTATATATGGAAACACAATAAAGTTGGTAATATACCCTTAACCAAACAGTTATTCTTTTACATTACATTTATCCAAAACTAATGTTGTATTGAGCCCCAAATTAAGTTTGATATTTGAAGAGTTTCCAAACAATAACTTATTACCTGCCAACGAGCCTATCAGTGTTCAGCAGCTGCCATCACTTGTCTGAGATAAATATCCTAGCTAGGGAGATCTGGAGGAGGTACTCGCCCCTTTGCAGATGTGATTATATGTAGCTAAAGTTGTGCATGGTTGGTTGGCTTCTGTGAAGCAACTCAATGTGAAGTATACCATTTAAACTGAACACATTTTGGGTCCAGAGGATGATGGCAAAGTGTGGTATTCAGTCATTTAACACTAACATGTGAGTCAAAGAATGATGAATAGCTGCAGTCACTTTTCTGTCAATAAAAAAAACAAAGCAAAAAAACTGAGCGGGCGAAGAGCCGGTTGTGCAAGCTGAAGGAGTATTTAAAGATTTTATTCAAGAGCAAAAAACTCCCTGCTTTTCTCACATGCTTGCTCTTTGCAGTGAACTTCAAAGCCTGATTAGAAATATTAGCTGCGTGTCAGTGTATCAGATACATTCACCATTTTTCCTTCTAACCCTCTTCCACTCTGCATCTACTGTGTTTCTCTCTGCTTTCATCATTTGGCACAACCTTTTATATAAATTACCTGCTCATGGCAGTGATAGCATTTACTCCTCCTCTTGCTTCTATGTCGAAAGGTATTTATAAGCAAATTTAATTGTGTTCATCGTACAGTCTTGTGTTTCTGCCAGTTGGTGAATTTGCCACTGTGGAGGTGGTTCCACAGCCTTTGATCCACACTGTCAACATGCTGTGTTCGGATGCTGGTAGCTGGCAGAGAGATGAACTGCTCTATCTGAACAAAAATAGAGATTTTTCAGATCTAGTGAATGAAATGCAATGGAATAGAAAAAAGTTATTAATCCCCAAAGGGTGTGAAGAATTCTTCATTGTGTTCAACAACTTGTGCTGCATTCCTCTCTGCACAATCAACTCAAGGGGCTCCAGAGTTGTCTTCAGCACAGAGCCAACCTTCTTGATCAGTTTGTTTATTCTTTCTCAAGTCTCTGATGCTTCTGCCCCAACAGATGGCTGGATAGCAAATTGCACTTTTCACAACAGACATAGAAGATATACAGCATCTTGATGCAGACATTGAGGGATCTTAGCTTCCTCAAGGAGTAGAGTCTGCTCTGTCCTCGTTGTAGACGGCCTCAGTGTTGCATTTCCAGTTCAGTTTGTTGTCCAGCAGATTTCTCTAGTATTTGTTATCCTCCAACATCTCCATCTCTTTTCCCAAGGATATAAACAGTGCTGAGTTTACTCCTGTTATTCCTAAAATCTACAATAATTTCTTTTCTTCACAAAGTGGTTGACCAGTTCCCTGCCCTCAGCTTCTTGTCCATCACTGATACAGCCCACAACTGCAGAGTCATCAGAGTACTTCTGCAAATGACAGGACTCATACTTGTATTAGAAGTCTGAGGTGTACAGTGTAAAACCAAATGGCACGGTTACAGTAGCCTGGAAATCCAGACTGTACCAGCGATTGAGTCTGGTCACAGTCCCATCTAAAACATTTCTAGGGTGGAGCAAACCCGAGCAAACAGACAGCGGAGTACACCAATCAGCAAAGAGCGGATGTGACGTCAGATAGGGGCGAAAACGTCTTCTTTTAAAAGAGAGGCTTCTAGTGCTGTCCGCTGTTGGGGTTTTAATGACTCAATGTGTTTCTGATCATTTAAAACTGAACTTAATGCTGACTGAAACAAACTCTCGGTTCTCCCGCGCGCCATCTTGAATGTTATGAGGAGGGACTTCCGCCGCTCAAGAGTGACACTGCTCATGAAGAATACGTCACTGCAAATAAACAAATCTGATTGCAAGGTTCGGTTTGAGCTTGGCCGAGCCGCGGTGGAGGGCGCACTGTCCAGACCCATTTCTTTCGCTGAGAAAGGAAATGGGTTTGGTTTGCCAGGCTAAGGGTACATTCCCTTGTGGTGCTCCTATGCTTCTGACCACCTTCTGAGACACACAACAAATTGACATTAAAAGTCTTTGAATCTAGAACCTTTCAGTCTCAGAAACTGTGGTCTGTCTGTTAGGTAATCATAGTTCCAGCCGGTTGTGCAGGTATTCAGCTATTTTCTGGAACTTTTCACAAGTGCAGACTGAATTGTGTTAAAAACCCTTGAGAAATCAAAGAACACGATCCTCACCATGCTGCCTCATTCATCCAAAATATCTGTAAGTTTTCCATCTATCCATATAATCTATCTGTCTAATCTATCTGTATATCCCTGCGTGGTTGGTTGCATACCATCTGCCATTGTTTTTAACCTTCTATAAAGCAGACCATGCCAAATAGTATGCAAGAGATGTAGTTTTAAGAACTATTTGTTACCAGTTGCTCATGCATTAAATAATTACTCTCCCAAAACAAAATAGAAAATTCGAAGTTTTTAAATAATTGAAATGAAATGAGCTGTATAAAAGCTGTGTTTATGCTGCAGCGGACTGTGTCAGAGTAGCATCTGTGCAGACACTGTTCACATCAGATCTGCATTTCATCATCACGACTCAGATGCTAAAGGGAGGTTTGGCTTTCTTGGGCATGCAGTTCTAATGAGATACCATTGCTTATTATTAATATCCAAAATTATATCATGTCATTAAGTAAATACATTAAATGGGGTTACTAAAAAACACATCACTAACATCTACCTCTTAGTGCAAGGATTAAAAGCATGAAAAGATAGATATCATAACAAGAAAAGCTATACAGAATGCACTGTCTTTCTGTGTTTGTATGTTTTAAAAGAACAAGACTTTTGTCTACAAAAAATGTTAATTTACTACTTTGAATTCACATAATTGAAGAAAATGTAACTAATCTCTCAAGGATATGAAGAGAGTGTTGCTGCTAAAAACAAATGGTGACTACCAGTGTGCTGAATAAGGATGCAGCGTTTTATGTTGGGTTTACTGATTTCTTCACTAATCATGAAATATACAGTGAGCATAAGAACCTCGGATAACTTTTCATCAGGAAGGTCAGTATGAATATGGGAGGTTTTTCAACATCATACTATCGAATAAATGATATACAAACTGATTCTGTGATTCAAATGCAGCAAAGAGAGCCCAACAGATTGATCCAGATTATCAGATTAATCCTGACCAACTGTGACTGACAGCAAAGTAAAAAAAAAGGTCACATTCCACATCCTCCTACCTCCATCCTTATCTGCATCTTTGAAGATGGTATCCTTCTGCAATATGAAATCTGTGATGTTTCTAAGATTTTTTAAAAAGGTTGAATGGCACATATAGGTAAACATTTATTTGGGATTTTCATTTGTCATTTCACACTTTTTGAGCCATACTACACATGGAGTGAGGCTTTTCTGCAACATAACACATAAGACCATTTAAAAAAAAAAAAAAAGATTAACTCCAGGTTGCATAAAATTGTGAATTCAAAATTGCTTTGATATTCTCTGAGTTTATTCTAATAAACAAATAGCTTGTCATAGACTAATATGCTGATTTGCATCAGAGCTCAGATTCGCTGCCAAAACTTCACTGCACTGGTTGACAAATAGATTAAAACTTTTATCTCTATCACAAAACTTTTATCTTCTATCACATATACTGTGGTTTGTCAAACTGTGGTACTCACTCACATGAACCTTTCGCAAACACAAAGCCAGCATCATGAAAAGATGGTGTCTATCAGCTTACATGCACATTCATATGCTGTAACAATAAGGGCACCGTAATACAAAAATATATGAAGTAGTGGTCAATAAAAGTATGAAGGATACAGTTGTTTTCTGCTAATAACTCTTGTCTCAAACTCCTAGTACCACAGGTGATGGCAAGCAGGTACCTGATTGGCACCTGAGTAGTAGCACCTGGGAGCATGGAACCTGCTGCAGTGTTCAGTTGGGATTTTAGAGTGGAGGCAGTGTTATGGTGTGGGGTAGCCTGTCCCTCACTGGAATGATTGTGAAACCAGTAGCAATCCCATGTCTCCACAGTCTGGGACCAAACTTTATCCTCTAAAATGACAACCCTCATCCGCACCGCACTCTGACCAACACAAACACATTGGCCAACTTACGACAAATGCTGGTTGAAGAATGGGATGCCATCCCACAGCAAGTGTGTGACCAAGCTGGTGAACAGCATGAGGTGAAGGTGCCAGGCTGTTGTGGCTGCTTATAGTTCTTCCAGACCTCTATTTGAAAACACTGTTAAATTACCAATATGTCTTGTTTCTCCAGACTTCCATCATTCAATCCAACAAATGACACCAAAGAAGAGTTAATAGCAAAATAAGGTGTTTGGTTCTGGCAGAGAAGATTTTTTACAAAGTTTTCCATGGGCACAACCCACATACTCAGTTCTGTGCCTGATCCCATAGATACATTTTCCTTACAAATATGGCATCATGTCAATTAGATTAAAATCAGCTTTATTTGTATGGCACCAATTCACAACAAAGGCATCTCAAGACACTTTACAGACATTATTGTGATACAATTAAAACAAATCCACATTAGTCCAATTTCTATTAACTGTCTCCATAAAAAGCAATTCATGAATAATGATTGCTTAGTTTTAGTTGTTCTTATTGACGTATCGGATTGCTACACTTAGTTTTCAAAACAATTGTCTATTTGCATAAAACTATGTTAATTTTCTAACTTTCTTTTCTAAACTAAAATTGTACTAAGGTGAAAGTGAAATATCAGCACCTTATTAGCAAAGAAAACAACAAAGTTATCCCATAATTGTCTGATGCTGTAAGACCAAATATATACTGTATATGGAATGGACAGTGTTATGGTAGGTGGGAGTTGGCAGTTCTTCAAATCAAGCACATCAGCAATGTTTTTGGGCTGTTTTTTATTGCTCAGAAGCTGCTGAGTCAGCAAACAAAGGTCTGGATCAACATGTTCTTGTTAGATGTGCAGCACTTCATTCAGAGCTGGTCTAAGCTCTGTTTGAGAGTTGTGTCAGCGTGATCTCAGACTGGCACTGACTCTTTTCTGCATGACAGGTTGGGTTGGCAGCAGGGCGACCAGCTTGTCTGTCTGCCATGTCAGCAACACTTGATGCTCCCGGCTCAGTTTGTCACCCACAAATTGGGTGGTGACAAACACACGAGAAATGCTTTCTTATGTTCTGCATTCTACCAATATGTTTTTTGTGTGCGTGTGAGTGAAACTGACTTTTGTTTTAGGTTCTTGTTGAATCAGTTTGTGGTTGTCAACCGAAGCCACTTCCCTTTCTCTATCTACCTCTTTTCAATTTCTTATGCTGACTTCCAATCTCTCTGCTGTGTTCAGTTCATCAATCTTGTTTCTATTTTAGTTCTTCTTTTTACTTTCTTGAATATCTCAGCCATTACTCAGTTTTTATTCCCTGTCTTCTTTGATTTCACCTCCTCTGCCTCTCTCTCTCTCTCTTTCTCAGTGGAAGATCTTTCTTCTTCATTATTTATGGAGAATGGCTGTGTTGTGTAGCTGTCAGGTGCAGCAGACGAGAACTGTTCCTCAAGCATTCATTTCTACTTAATGGCGGGCAAGTTTGTGTATGACACCTCCTTGCCAGCATGCCTGTGAAAGTAATTTGTCTCAATGTTCATCGTATGTTACCAGAAGAATTTGTTGTTAGGGTGCAGTTCAGTCACATCAGGATATGGTGTCGACACTTTTAGTTCTTTTAACCTGCAACAAACACTATTTCTGTGAATGTGTTGAACATGCTATTTCATCTTTTGTCTCTGTAGAGAGTTCTTTACAGAGAATCTGATGTGCTACTTATAAAAAGTGGTGACTGGCTTTGTTTAATGATGCTCTGGTATGTCATATCTGTATTCAGGGTAAAGGCATCTCCAAGTCCAGCAAGATTATAAGTATTGTTTTACTTTGTACGTCTAGCCTTTTAAATGATTAGCATGGAGTGCTTAAAATTGAGATCCATATTTCTACTATCCCAGCCTGCTTCTAACTAGTTTACATAGTCACGTGCATTCACAAACCACAGAATTTACCACTAAACCAAAGTAGGCCACACCATGAAGCTCAGCTCAGACATCTGGTACAACTGGGAGGAAGGACAGCTGGCAGGAAGAGTAGAAACTGGGTTTCAGGTCAGAGTATGAAGGTCAGAGCTGTAAAGAGATATGTGGAGGGCAGATGGGTATACATTAAGACTGATCCCCTCATAAAGGATAATGATGATCATCATAATCATTATTGATCACTGCTTTATTCTGAGCCTAGTGACATGGTTTAAAAGGCCCGGTCACACTGCCTTTCACGGGCGTATCGCGGCTGAATCACGGGTAAAATTTTGCGATTTTTTTTTGCC
>JAOXYM010000012.1:18709267-18723835 GCA_028567055.1 Leptatherina wallacei | reverse complement strand
TATAATATAATATAATATAATATAATATAATATAATATGATATGATATGATATGATATGATATAATATAATATAATAGATAACACATACCATGTTTTTAACATCCACATATATTGACTTTGCTGGAAATCTTCTGGCAAGCATCACTTTGGGCAGTGGCAGATGCCGCTGCATTCCTTTCTTGGTCATTTTCAGCACAGGCTTTGTTACAGGATTTGTTAAACCTCCTTTCTGGAATACCCCCCAGGTGGTTACCTTCTTTAGTGATTGTGGTCTTGTGATATCATGAGAATTCAGTTGCCTTGTGAGTCAAATTCTACACTGTATTTCTGATTTAATTCACATGTAATTTTTCAGGGTTGCCTTTTTGTAGTTCTTACAGGGATTTTTCATAGACAAAACAAAAATTGTCTAGATTTTCTTCGAATAATTTATGTTTTGGGCAGTTAGACATTTTCCTAAAAGGCGACTGTGTTGTCAACAATTACAGCAAATGTTACAATAGGCTTATCAAGAAGAGTGTGTTTTTATGGCTGTTGATTAGGTTTTTCTTTCTGGCGTTCTTTCTCCTTTTTACCATTTGCATCCTCACTCTGTTTTAACTCTTCAAAGATTCCTGTGTCTCATTCTAGTAAGAGTTGCTCTTATATTGTGGACTTGATAGTCTCTTAGCAGTCCTAGAAGTCTCTTAGCAGTCCTAAAAGCTAGAGGCCCACTAGGGCCTCTAGCTTTTTCTTTTGTAGTTATTATTAGCCTCATCTCCGAGTATGATAGCTGGTAAGAGATGACAGGAATGCCCACGCACAAATTGTCTTCTGGAGAGGAGAGATATATGAATGTAGTGGAAGATCCAGTAAGAAAGTTCACTCTTGTGGATCTGAGTGTATTGGATCCTCATGCCGCTTACAAAGGTGCTCTACGATAATAACCAGTTGGGGCTTTGACTTTGGGGTCATAAGTAGACATACAAAGCCAAAGCGATGACCCTGTCGCTGAGAGACATGCTTCTAGGTTTTCAGAGGAGGCTGCGTCCTTGCAGTTGGTTCTTATTAGTTTATCATGTAACATAGAGTACATCATACAGTGTAATGCACAAACAAAAATAAGTAATGTATAAACTACATAAATCTCCCTTTTGGGGAGTCTTTTTTACATTTTGGACACAGACAGTAAAAAGCAAAATGGAAAAAAAAGGAAATGACTGACTAAAATGAAGAAATAATGACAGAATCTAAGTGAGACTCCAAGTTATCTGACTAATTGCAAAAACAAATAGTATGTCTTCGGAGATGCATATATTGATCTATGTAATTCTACAATTATGAAGAATTCAATGCCTTGTTTAATTTGTGTAACCTGTAAACTTCTTATGTTCACAGGGCATCAACATAGTGGGGCCTAGTAATGCAGAGCTCCTGCCTCAACCTCCTTGTCCAGTCATGTTCCAGCTGGATATTGTCCTAAAGAAAGGAAAAAACCTTGCCATTCGAGATCGAACAGGTAAGAGATTTGTTTATTTTTCTTTTTACTTCACTAGTATGGAAGTTAATGTGGGCAGACAGTGTGAAGAACTTTTTCAAGACATTATCTATCCCACCAAATGGAAGCGACCCTATCCCTGTCTCCTTCTCTACCTCTAAATTGAATTGTTACTTTCACAGACAGTGTTGTGCCCAGAATAACATTCTCAAACACATTAAATGTTTCATGCTTAAAAGATAGCTTTGGTGATTTTCTATGTTTTATTTTTGGCAAAAAACAATGATCTGATAACATTAACAAATATTGGCTGCAGGTCTTAGTCTAGTTTACGTTTGATTTAGTCTATTCCTAATCAGGTTCCATCCCAGATATTGAAAATTTGTGAAGGATGTATGCTGTAAACAACATCATAGTATCTGTATGGAACTCTGTTGTTTTATTGTCATTTTTCATTATTATTTTTCAAATTTTATGAAACTGTGTATGTTGTATCTAATATTTTGTAACTTGACGCATGGTATTTTGTAAGTTTTAATGTATGTTTCTTTGTTTGGTCTGGCCGAGGTCGTCATTGCAAATGAGAATTGGTTCTCAATTGACTTATCTGGTTAAATAAATGTTAAATACAAGTTATATAAATAACTCAACCTTTAAACACAGTTAACAGGATGCTCATTCTAAAATGTATGAGTTAGATGTTGTTTTTTCTGTTTGTCATGGGATTTGTTAATAGTAAACAAGACAAATTATCAAAGTAATCAGTTGATTTTCCCTTTCCTCTCTCTGCATCTCATTTCATCATCTATGTGTATTCATTTGGAATCACTTGGAGCAAGGCAGCAGAGCTTTTTGGCATCTGGGCAAAAAAAAATTGGGTTTATGCTAGAACATTGTTTCAGTAAGAACAATGCTATGTATGCTAGGCAGTGTAATCCGAACCTATAGTGTAAACAAACACAACTCTTGTGCAGGCTTCCGTGTTTTGTTATGAATATTTAAATTAGTAACCTTAGAGAATTAAAACTAGAAACACCAAATAAAACAGTGATTTTACATTATGGATGAAAGAAGAGGGGGTCTATGATTTTAAGTGCAGTCCAAACAAATTTCTCGCCTTTTTTCACAGGTGATTATGATTTTTAAAATGCAGAGACCAGCCAGCAAAAAAAAGTAAAGTCAGAGATTTTTCCCATAAAACTGGCATTCTGACAATGGAGTGACTTGTAATGGACAATGAAGTCTCATTAGTGGCAGAAGCGACCATGACAACAGATCAGAATAAGATCCTTGCTCTCTCCTGTACATTTTCCCTGTCTTCCTGACCACCCAGATAATGAGCAGGGGGGGATGAGCTCCCCTATCTTTCCTGAGCCCATCAAGACAGCTCATTATAGAGAGAGGTTGGGACAGAGACCCAGGAGGATGACAGAGAAATATGCTAGCCAAGAAAACGGTTTGAGTAAAAATATTTTAATGACTGTCAGTGTTGCAATGCATAGTGTTTTGTCACCTGTCATTCATCAAGGGTATGTAGGCTGGAGAAGTGCTGGACTGTCCAATGTGATTGGACAATATTGGAGAAAACAATGTATTAATTTTCTGATGCCCTGATTAATTATAGATGTTTATGGTAATTTCCATTTTGTCGGCATTAACATTGGCTTTTTTCTTAATTTGATATCAAGTTACTTCCATTCATTCATTCCATTCATTCTTGGCCTGAGGGTCAAAGAAAAGAAAAAAGTTAAATTCAAATATCATTGGGATATGGTTCACGTGCAAAGACCGAAGTCCTCACCTTGGTTTATTATGACTTTGACTGACCCACCATCTTAAATGAGCCAAAGGATGGCTTGAGAAACATGACAAAGAATTCATGTATGTTGTATGTATTTTTTGCTGCAACTTTGAAAAAAAAAGAAAAATCATCTACTAGTTTTCTCACCATTGCTGTTCCATTTAGCTTTAAAGCAATACTACACAAGCACTTAAAACTCTGTGCTTCTGACGAGTTTTGATGGCACACTGACATTAATTATGTTCATTCCTGGATCCGTCATTGCCTTGTAGTGTCCCGAAGCTGAGAAACCATACTTCACAAATTTTTTTCCAGCATCACTTGACAGCATGATGCTTTAAGGCACTGTGTTACACGCCAACAACTCAATATGAACACATTAGTCGTTCTGAACGTGCACCATGGCTGATTCAGCAAAGAAACTAAATAGGACATTATTGGAAGAATAGAGGAAAAGAAATAGAAAGTAACACAGCAAGAGATAAGACAAAAGTCAACTTCGGACTGGCTTTTACTGTTCGCATTTGACCATAGAGAAAACACTGGATGCCGAATTTGCCTTCATTATTGCACACATCAGTGTGAAAATCTGCCAAAGTTCAGTAGTGCTGCTTTAAACCAAAATGTAACTAGAGGCCTTACAAAAAGACCAATTCACATGTAATTTTATTCCTCTTTTATCCTTATTTTTTCTGATGAATGGGGTTCATGCAGTGCATGACAAGCAAGAATGCTGCTGCTCTTATTGAGATTTGCATGTTAGAACATGAGCATGTACAGTATAGTCAGCCACCCGGTCTCCATAACATGAGAAGGAACTACAAGGTACAGAGAAAGACTGGCTGCACGCTTTGATGAGATCATCAGGACATGGAAATTTCTTTGTATAAAAATATTGTTTTGTTGTTTTTTTTTTTTAAATATCCTACAGTTAAGACACGGAATACTTGGTTAACCTTTCAACAAACTACGTGGTTGGGGTGTGTAAAATATAAAAAGACTTGTCATTTGAAATTAGCTGAGCTGTACATGAATAAGGCATGTACGCAATGTACATATGCATTTACAAAATGTACAAAAAGGTCCAAAATAGTGCATGTACCGTGTATGCAGGGTTTCAAGAATGTAAAATAATAACATCTTTTCCCAGAGACTAGATTGTCTATGATAACATAGACAGGTGATTTTAATTTTCAGGCAGTTTATTTTGTTGGGGTTGTTTTATGGTGCAATCCAAATTCATGAGCTGAAGGGACTCAGAGACAAGATTGTTAAGTCAAACACAAAAGAGGGTGGGAGAAGAGTTCACTGACAGGGTGCATCTGTTTTCTCATTAGCACATTAGTATCTTCCCTTATGTCCCATTATTGAGGTTCCACTAAAGCACTCCTCTTTTAAATGATAATTTAATAAATTTTCATTGAGTAGATGTTTTTGTAATAATTTATAAAAGGGAAAATAAGAAAATACTGTTTAATCCACAATTTTAGTCCTGTGTTGTAATTAGCAGACCTCTAGAGATAAAAATTCACTAACAACTCATTAAAAAGCCTTATAAGAGCTTTGAATATCAATTTAACTTTTAATTTAACAGAAGAAATGTAAATGTTTCATGCTGAACGGGCTGTATTACAATTGACATATTTGTGATTGCTATTTCCTGTCTTTATGTTAAATGTGCTTTGGTGTGTTTATTAGTCCTTTCCATTTTTTCTATAACCATAATTTATAAGCAAATATACTAACCTACCTGTGCTGGATATAACTGATATAGTTACAATTTAAGAACCCTCTTCCACCTTCATTGTTGAGGCGGCCAGCTGGAGCTGTGGCCGTAAAGTTGTTGGTGCCTGTCATGGCTGCAACCCCCAAACTTGTTGGTGGACACCTGCAGTGAGGGATGCCGTCAAGCTGAAGAAAAAGTCCTATCAGGCCTTTTTGGCCTGTTGGATTCTGGAGGCAGCTGACAGGTATTGTCAGGCTAAGCAGAGCATGGCTTCAGCGGTCGCTGAGGCAAAAACTCGGGCTTGGGAGGAGTTCGGTGAGGCCATGGAGAACGCCTTCCAGACGGCTTCAAGGAGGTTCTGGCCCATCATCCGACGGCTCATGAGGGGGAAGCAGTGCTCCGTCAACACTGTATACAGTGGAGATGGGAGGCTGCTGACCTCAACTCGGGACGTTTTGGGTCGGGGGAAGGAATACTTCAAAGATCTCCTCAATCCCACTAACACGCCTTCTGAAGAGTGAGCAGAGCCGCGGGACCCAGTGGCAGCTCTCTGGGGCCAAGGTTGCTGAGGTGGTTAAAAAGTTCCTCGGTGACAAGGCCCCGGGGCTAGGATGAGATCTGCCAAGGGTTTTTTAAGGCTCTGGATGCTGTGGGTCTGTCTTGGTTGATGTGCCTCTACAGCATTGCGTGAACCTAGGGGACAGTTCCTCTGGATTGGCAGACTGGGGTGGTGGTTCCTCTTTTCAAGAAGGGGGACCAGAGGGTGTGCTCCAACTATAGGGGGATCACACTACTCAGCCTCCCTGGTAAGGTTTATTTTGGGGTCCTGGAGAGTAGGTCCATTGGATAGTCGAGTCTCAGATTGAGGAGGAGCAGTGTGGTTTTTGTCCTGGTCGTGGAACAGTGCACCAGCTCTATACCCTCTTAAGGGTCTTGGAGAGGGAATGGCAGTTCGCCCAACCAGTCTACATGTGCATTGTGGACTTGGAGAAGCCGTTCGACCGTGTCCCTCAGGGAGTCCTGTGGGGGTGCTCCGGGATTATGGAGTGCCTGACCCCCTTGTACTAGCTGTCCGGTCCCTGTACAACTAGTGTCAGAGCTTGGTTCGCATTGCCGGCACTAAGTCGGACTCGTTGAGGGTTGGACCCCGCTAAGGTTGCCCTTTGTCACCGATTTTGTTCATAACATTTATGGACAGAATTTCTAGGCACTGCCTAGGTGTTGAGGAGATCTGGTTTGGTGGCCCCAGGATCGGGTCTCTGCTTTTTGCAGATGATGTGGTTCTGTTGGCTTCATCAGGTCTTGATCTCCAGCTCTTGCTACAGCGATTCGTAGCCAAGTGGTCGGGATGAGAATCAGCACCTCCAAATCCAAGACCATGGTGCTTAGACGAAAAAAGGTGGAGTGTCAGGTCGGAAGTGGAGGAGTTCAAGTATCTCAGGGTCTTGTTCACGAGTGAGGGAAGAATTGAGCGAAAGATCGATAGGTGGATCGGTGCGGCCTCTGCAATGATGCGGACTCTGCAAAGGTCCGTTGTGGTGAAGAAGGAGCTGAGCCAAAAGCAAAGCTCTCGATTTACCGGTCGATCTAAGTTCCTACCCTCACCTGTGGTCATGAGCTCTGGGTAGTGACCAAAAGAATGAGATTGTGAATACAAGCGGCCAAAATAAGTTTCCTCTGCAGGGTGGCTGGGCTCTCCCTTAGATGTAGGGTGAGAAGCTTGGTCATCCGGGAGGTGCTTACAGTGGAACCCCTGCTCCTATGCATCGAAAGGAGCCAGATGAGGTGGCTCGGACATTGGATTATGATGCCTATTTCAAGCAGGTCCCACTGGGAGGAGACCCCAGGGTAGGCCAAGGACATGCTGGATGGATGACATCTCTTGGCTGGCCTGGGAGCGCCTCAAGATCCCCCAGGATGAGCTGGCTAATGTGGCTGGGAGAGGGAAGATAGGCTTTCCTGCTCAGGTTGCTGCCCCCGCAATCTGGCCCCGGATTAGCGGAAGAAGATGGAGGATGGATGGACTGTTACAATTTATAATGTATAATTTATTAGTTTATCATGTTTGATTAATCATTGTCACTTTTACTGAACTGTGGAGTTTAATTGCATTCACCAGAAATGCATCTGCTCCTGCTGTTAACAATGCTCCTCACAAAGCATTTTGAGTTGCTCTTGCATTTCTGCTGAGCTTGCATGTGCTGTCATTTTAAGTCTTTGGGATTCACTGCTCACTGCAGAACAGTGGTTGGACATTGAATTTGGGCCAGCAACATAATTGACAAGAAATACTCAAAGACCTTAGATTTTATTAAAAAAAAAAAGAGACTGATTTTGTAACATCAGCCTCTAATCTCAATAAAGCGGTGGTTATGTTAAAGTTAGTAATTTTAGGCAGACTTCAATGTAGGAAAAAACACTTATTTGCCATTTTTTTAAATATTAGTTTTGCTCTGATGGTCAGATGTGGATAACGCTGATACAGGACAAAGATCCTAAAGGCAGAATGTCCTCCGCTTCAAAAGACAGTGCAAAGTGAAAATGACTCATCTGTTGTTTGAAAAAATAGATCCAGTTTGTAGCATGTTAGGTCCAACAACATTAACATAATAATGCTGTTATTTAACCTTTATGCTCAACAAAGTCAAGCTCCTTTACAATAAGTTTAACATTATTACACTATGGCAAAAATATATATTTAAGCTTTCAAACATTGATAAACGTTACATGTGAAAACACACATCAGTGTACAACATATTTCTTTTATAACACAGTACAGTTCATACAGAAGTGCCTATATCCTCAATATATGTTTTAATAATTCATCCTCCTTCTTTAAATTTCTACTTATGTCTGATTATGTTGAATAAAAGGATTGTGATAGTCATAACAATTTATATGCAAACAAAAGCAGTATGTAACTTCTTTCCATTTTCACACTTATCACTGCAGCCCAGCAAATTTGAACTGTCAAGTAACCTCACTTGGAATTTTACCTTATCCTTTATCGCCAAGATTCTGTTGTTTCCCAGCAGCCCCAACCCTGCCTTAGCTGTGATCCCTCAGATAAAAACACGTTACCCCCTGTTTGCCCTAGAAGCTTGCCAGTAATCCAGGGCCTGACAGAAGGTCCTCCATTTCAAACTTGTGGTACATTTGTCTATCTGTATATGTGTGTATTATGTAGAGGATGTATTTCATGAGTTTTGCAATGTGGGGGCTTTGCTTCTTATTCCTGAAGGGGAAAAAAGGTAAACCATGTGATGCCCAAATACATCACATAAAAAGAAATCACAGTGGAACTGACTCTTTGTGCTGGAATGAATAATCAATGTTCACCCATACATATGACTTTAGATGTAATTGCCATAATTAAACATGGGGTTTCCCTCAGGATGGTCTCTTTGTATGTATCAATAGCTTTTTATGTTACCTTATTTTTTCAAACATTTGTGTGAACGATATGTAAAGCATACCTTAATTTGTTTAGCTTGGTTTGAGTTTTGGGAGGAACTTGCCAGTGCATTTGTAGTCAGAGCATTTCTTTCTTTCTTCCTTTAAAAAAATATATATTGCAGGGTTCTTTGCAATTGGTATAGTTAATAGTCACTGTTGCTTATGTTTTTTTTTCTACTTGTCATTTCAGTGCTCAGATCAGAATATGAAACACATTCTATTTTCTACACTTTTTCAATCAGTGTCTCATTTTAATGTTATGTGAAATTACTTTTGCTTTGCTGTTGTATTCATTGCCATGCAAATAGTTTGTTGGGGAAGTGTATCCTTTATTGCTGAAGATGGGGGTGGAAATAACATGCAGTAAAATTCACCATGATGACATTATCAAAAGGGAAGCATGCTCACACACAGCTTAATGACTGGCAACAACAGTACATATGCACATTTACAAATTTGAAATTGATACAGTTATAAAAGGGTTGGTGCCTTGACTGGACGAGATAATCTTGACCAGCAATGACCTGTGAGCAGCAGATCAGGCTCAAGGAATTTAGAAAATTAGATTTTTTTAATGGTTAAGTAAATGCATTAAGCACTGAAGTATGTTAGTCTTTACAGTCAGCAGAGAGACCTATAGATCTCCCTATAGATCGACAACTATGAAAACATTCGGGAGAACAAAGTAAATCTGACACATGAGACAACATCCATCCTTTTATCACTACTAATTTGATAAAAACTAACTAAAGCTAAACAACTAAGATTAAAGCTAGAAAGAGCTCAGTGCCAGCAACAAGGCAGTATCCTCCCCTATCTTCCACTGTTATTTGCAAAAAGTAGTCAATAGGAGGAAAATCATGGAATTCCTGGTCCTACATTACCATCCCTATTTCTGAAATTTATTTGAATTAATTTTATTTGTTCAAATGCCTCTGTCCAATGACCTGTAAAGTTTTATTTCAGATTTTAAGTATTAGAGAGCGTCATGTGACTCCAGTGGTTTTGGAAATAATGTCAAAGTTTTTCCACACAGCAGAATTTTCAATTTGGAGAGGAAAATTGTAACTGGTGCATCATTAGCTGTAGGGGCACGTTTGATATTCACATCTGTAGCTAATCAGCAGAAGAATCAAACAATTTACAGACTGACAGCAGGCATATAAGTGGTCCAAAACAGACTACTGTAACTACTGTAACTGTAACTGTAACTACTACTGTTACACTTCTATACATAGTCTTGATCAAATATGTCAACAGCTGGTATGAAACACCAGCTATATATGTCTGTGTACAAATGCATGAACATTCAGTGTTTATATTGGCTAATGAACATTTATAGTAATTTGTTCTCAATGCTCAAATTACTCAAAGTTACTTTAGAGGTGAATATGCAATTTTTTTTCATGTCCCTATTATCTCTCTTGCTTCCCATGTAATTTTCTAGCATGCTTTACTTTATTTTGTTTCAGTCACCAAGTGTTTGAAACAAGAAGTCACACTTCAGGCAGCTTCATACCTTTGTTTTCAGGACAATGTTACTCCAGAGTGGAGGTTCATTTGGGGTTAATAAAATAGGGGAAAGAAGATTATTCTTATCATAGAGCTGCAGAGGCATGGAGCGTTCAATTGTTTATAGTTGTTCTGGAGCAGATTTGCAGCTACTATACCACTGTCTCATGATGAAGTGCCTTGTCTTTTCAGCCTCACTCAAGGCATCTTTTTTTAGCAGATTGCATTCTGGGTAATAGGAAACCCCAGAGCTGTGACCATTTGTCAGTCTTGACACTACATATAGCCTGTGTGCTCACACTCACAATTGCAGCCACACAGCATCTAGGATCTGTTCTAAGTTTGCAGCTCAAGCATGACTGAAGGTTTTATGGCCGACCCTACTGCATTTTTTCTCCTTTCCTGTACTCGCATCTCATTGCAAGCATCAGTGAGCCTCCACCCCAGTAAGGTTCTTAATAACAGACTTTTTGACAGTCAGTGTATAGGCTAATTCTTGTTGGACTCTCCTGCAGTGTTTATTAATGATGCAGTGAGCCCCAAGAGGAAAAAGTACAACATGTTAACATGGAGGTTAATGTGAAGGTTTTTAAATATCTCATGTAGAAGTGCAGTCTTTTCTTTATTTAATGTGATAGTTATGGCTCTTTATGGATAAGATTTTATATAATGCCTGTTTTTATATATAAGAAGGAATTATGCAACAAGCTTGTTGTAGTGCACCATACTACTAAACCCCTGCGGATGTGGTGAGTGGCAGTGTTGTTAATTGATTTGGAAAGATCTGTGTCACTCTTGCTGTGTAAATAATTGTAGATCCTCTAAATATTCAGGCAAATGCTGTTCATCATAACGTTTCTGTGACTTGAGTTTAATTTCATTTCTGAAAATTAAACAACCAGGTTATCTGATAACACAGCACCAATTTACACAGACATGATGCATTATTGATGTGTTTCTAATGTTATCAGCAGGTGATTTCTCATCCATATTCATTCTGTTTTGATACTGAAAATGTTATCCATGAGTATTATGTCTGCAAGGTTTTATTTTATTCTTTTCACATATCACACCTGATAGGTTATTTTTAGTGTTATGATTTTCTGTTGTGATTTCTGAGAGAAATCTAAAGGATGGTCTTTATTTTTCTTTCTTACGCCAGTGGTTTCACTTTTTTTCCCACGAGTTTTAGTTAATTTTAGAGCCTAATAACCCTCTGTTGAAATATAATTACCTGCTCATATATTATCAATAAATAATTCAGAGCCATTTATCTGTCCTGCACTGACACAGAAAGCTTTTGATCATGAATGTAAAATGAGTATCTACAGATTGATGATGAAAATGAGGAAGCAGAAATTTTTTTTTCACTCGTCAATGAGAATAAGAGAAATTATGTTATCATGTTTCACCCTGCCCTCACTAAGAATAGCTTTCATTGGCTTATTAAAAAGCTGTGATAAAGACAGTGTGTCACACAGTGACTGGTTTTATTACATCAGAGGCTGACCCAAACAAACACATAATTCCATTTTATCTGCAGCAGTTGTATTATTATTTCACTACTACTTACAGTTTTCAACAAAAGCCCTTGCATGTGGATTTGATTATTTTGGTACTTGAACTTCAATTACATTTCCTGCCACTGACGCTACAAAATTTTACTATAGCTACTACTGCTCCTACATTATAGTCAAGAGCAATTATCAGAGCCCCATGCAAGCAGGATGTAGTTTGTGCACTCAGATCAGAAATGCTCCCTCATGAGTATGCTTATCTGCTCACTGTTCTGCACAGGCATACATGAAATCAGAGTTTATATGTGACAACATGGTTTAATGCACTGGCATCAGGTGCACACTACTTTTTAATGTGTGTTGATTTTTAAAACTAATTAAATGGTAAAGCACAACTGTGCTGGTGATTTGGTGAACAGAATGACTGTGATTGTAATTGTGTGCAGGGAATGACTCATTACCTTCAAAGACACATACATGGATGCAAAGTTCACCATCTCCCTTCACATGTTATTGGCTGTATGTGTGAAATAGAGAAATCTATTTATCCTGTTTGTCTGGAATACTAGGCAATTTTGAATGCATCGACTTGTACTTTTGCATTTTCCCAGAGCAGCACCGTCATTCAAATGGAACCATTAGAGTCTGAGTCTGATTAACTTTACAACTTAATGATGATAATTAATAATGTAGTAATGATTGTTCCGTCACATTTTCATCTGATGGAGCTGGAAATTTTGAAGTCCCTTCAATCCTAATTAGATTTGGAGTTAATTTATTATCAAACCTTCCAAATAATTTATTAAGTTTTTAAAAATTTTTTGAGAATTTATGGATGATGATATAGCCTATATGAGGAAATCTCTCAAATATTGTAATGTTCAATCCTCATTAAAAGAAAAAAGAAAGCACCAGCAGCTACAAAGACAATAAACTCATAATCTTGCATACCACGTAGTGTTATTAATATATTACAATTTTAGTGCCTTTTAAGTCCATGAAGACACTTTATATTATGATGCAAACTTACTATAAAAATAGTTTATAATGATTATGTACTGAACACTTGCTCAATGAACAGCAACATCCTTCTTTAATCAACAAATTCACAATATGCTTAAACTTATGAGTAACAAAATGTTTATTTTTGTCACAATTGGACAAATATTAGTTTGTTGCAGTTTGTAATGTGGGTATTCACCGGTGAACCAGCTTTGTTCCAAAACACTATTGATTGAAAAATAAAAAGATGATTTTGCTATTAACATCAGTCTGTGATTTGTTTACTGTATCTGCTTCTGTATTAGCTGTCTGATTTGTTGTATTATTGTTAGAACCTTTAGCTGAATTACGTACTAGAAGTCATTATGCGAGATCATGTAAGATGTCTCAACACATGTAACAAATGTACAAGTAAATATATTAGCATATACATGCGGTGCTTGCATACACAAAGCATCTACATTAAATGTGATTTCACACATACTTTATGAACATATGTGATGTAAAGTAAAGCAGCTAAGCTAAGAGAATGTGTGAGAGAGACAAGCCTTTTTAAGATTTTTAAGATTTTTAAAGGGGGAAGCAAAGCATTATATAAAATGCAATGTAAACATATATGAGGAAATTAGTAGTGGAGTACACTTCAGTTTGTTTAGGTTGCACTCATACAATAAATACTTTATCTTTAAACACCGGCTATTAACGCTGCACTTGAGGCAGGATTTGCCTGAAAGTAAAACCATGTAATAAAACTCTATTTTGTAATCTTTGACCATGACCTTTCTGAGTATGTGCTCACACTGTAATTGAAGCGTGTGAGTTATACACTGAGGATTGGTCATCTGAGCCTGGTAATCCATCACAGTTGACCATGTTTTTTGTGGTAATGCTGTTAATCCCAATACTTAATCACCATTCAAAAGTTAAGAGGTTATGTTAGTGTGGGTTTTTGGATCACTGATTGTGCTTTTAAGTGAGCCGCTTCTGAACGCTCAGGTGTCTGGAATGGCAGTTTACTAGCAAATACACACAAAGAGCAAGTTTTATGGTCACTGCCCATTAGTTCAGTTGAGATAAATGTGGGGTTGATTATGTTCTCAGCTGCTTATCGAGAAGACAAAAAGCCACTCACAAAGGAAGTCTACCACAGGCTTTTAGATGTGTCTACGTACCACACCCAGGGCAAAGTGACCTGCTGTGTATGATGCTGTGTGCTCGCATACAGATTTATTTTTACACTGGAGCAGTGCCATCCTGTTTTGTGTTGGTTTTAATAGCATCATAGAACATGAATCATTTATTTTCTCACTCACTGACCCAGCAGATTTCTGTACTCAGGAAGTTGCTTCTTTTTTGTGCCATTTCCATACAATTCATTGATTACAAAAACTGAGTTAATAGAAAAGCCATTTTAACAGCAAGAGAGTTTACTATGTCTGTTTTAGGTAGCCATGATCAGAAACTAACCTGCCATATGACATGTAAACTAATCATCTCTTTTCCTACAGTCATGAAAAGTATATAATTATGATCCTTTCTTTCTCTACAGTGTGTAGTCTGTAAACCAGAGGATAATGAAGCTGTGGTTGATTCCTATGATAGAATTAATGAAAAACATTTATGTGCTTCAGGAATTTACTTTAGTCTTATGTATCTTGATTCACAGGAAATACACATAACAACAAGACGGCATTCTTTAGTGTTAGGTTATCTGTCAGAGATTGAAATGTAAGATATAGATTGATATAAAAATATATACAGCCTCACAGATGAAGTCTCGGGCAAATAAATTCTCCTTAAATTAAAATGTTTGGCAAGTTTTTGCTAAGTTTATATCAAAGTCTTGAAAGTTAAAAGCTTCTCTGCTATTTTGTCATTTTTGCCCACTGAAAGTGTCAGTCTCCTCAGCATGACAACAAATTCTCATTTAGGTTTGTTTTTACAACCTCAATGGTGTTTCATTCCACAGCGGTATGGGAGCCACAAAAAAGGGGCCAAATTCTTTAAAGGGGACATATTATGCAAAAATCACTTTTATAAGTCCTTGGAATAGTCTCTTACAATGTTCTAAGTCAC
>JAOXYM010000012.1:18686526-18704784 GCA_028567055.1 Leptatherina wallacei | reverse complement strand
AAGCCGGAGTACCCAGTGAGAACCCACGCATACACGGGGAGAACATGCAAACTCCACACAGAAAGACCACTGTTTCAGACCCCTCCCGAGCTCAAACCAGCAACCCCCTCTGGCTCAAACTCCGCCCGGGGCTCGAACCACCTTCTTGCTGTGAGGCTGTGGTGCTAACCACCACACCACTGTGCAGCCCCTACACTGCACTATTGCACGCAAATTTATACTTTCTGTGATAGCACCCCATTAGATTATTCACTTGACAAAAACTAATTCAAAATGTAGATTCAGTTAGTAAAAATCTCAATACACCCTCACTATTTCCATAGGAATTAAAAGGGTAAGGAATCAGCAGCCAGGGGCTATAAATCAAATGCAGTCAATTAAGTGATCATTCCCAGGTATGATCACCTCTGTAAAAGCAGATGTTTTGGCTGTTTGATGTTTTGGGGCATTTGAGTGTATTTAAAGAACACCGTGGAGGAAAGGCATCATTATTGAGCTTATAGGCAGTTGTTGGTGCCTACTAAACTATGAAGGGTTGTATGTTGTATGAAAGGCTGTTTCTAAATAATCTGAAGTAGTGATTAGCAGGTGAAGCTTCATGAAGCTCCGAGTCTTTCCTTCTACTTGAGCCAAAAAAAGATTAAAAAAAAGCTATGAGGAATCAGTCTAACTAAGAACACTGATATCTGGTGGCCAACTGAAGCAATAGCAGCCTCTCAGATGCGCAACTTAAGCACTGAGTTTTTATTACATGTCAGCAACAAAAGTTCAGAAAAGATTGGTCTTTTTAATCTGTTTATGTTTTTGGTCATTTATTCTAAATAATGACTACATCAATGATGCAATTTCCCCTCGGGGATCAATAAAATATAATTCATTCATTCATCATTATACAGTGAAATAAATTAAACACTTGTTAAACACTGAGACTTTGTACCAGAAGTACAATAAGTTCTCTTAAAATCTGTAAGACAAAAATAACGTAATATACAGACACATTGACCCACACTATAAAAGACATTCCAGATCAAACCAAAGAATAAATGTAAATGATAGAATAAGAAAGGTAAAATGTTAGTTCAGGTTAATTTAGAAAGCTGTATTAAAACTGGACTAAAAGTCTATACAATCAAGATCAGAGAGTCGTCCTGTGGCAGCTTTGCAACTTAGAATGGTGTTTATAAAGAAAACCTTTAAAGTTTCCTTTCAAAGCTGTCAAACTAATGAAATTTATTGAAACACTTTTTGAATCAACGAATGCTAAACATTTGGCCAAAACCAAACTGCAAAGACAAACACTTTCATACCAGAAATCAAGCACAATGGTGGAGGAGTGATGTTCAAGTTTCTTTTGCAGCTACAGAACCTGCAGTCATTGAGACATCCATTAACTCCTCTGTACCAAAGTTTTCGAGAGTCAAAAATTAGGCCATCTGTCCAAGACCTAAATTTATCCAGTTAAAGTTTGGTTCAATGATCAGCATTATATCTATAGTATTATATCTCAGAATAGTTGAAAACAAAAGATTAAAGTCTTCCAATGATGTTGTTCAGATCTCAACCTGATAGAAATGCTGTGGTGGGACCTTAAAGGTACAATGCGTAAGTATTACTGACATCTAGTAGTAAATTAATATAAAAATGACATTCAGAGTTGTGAATGGATGGTGGCTGTCAATGACCAAAATTCTTCCAGACATAAACCCTTCATCTATGAGTGGATTCAGTGGCCCGGGGTGCAGCGATGACTGGACTACAGGCAACTTCTTCAAAATTGTGCACATATGTGCTGTCTTTGTTTATATGTTTTTTAAAGACAATACTTGTCCCAAACTGTTTTCTAACACCTATTAAACAAAGCTGGTACTGCAGTTTTAAAGTTCAGAGGGTTCTCACTTCACACAGAGAGCTGTTTGTCCATTCAGAGACACCATAGTAAAATGGTGGCACAGATACGGCAGCTGCCATGTATGTGGACCCTCAGCAAGCAGATATAAATGGCTCATTCTACGAGAATAACAACATCAAAGTTATTTTAGTAAAGTAATTATATACCAATGGAAACACAGTTTTTAATTGTATTTTAAATGTTTCTGTCACTGAGCTTGGATTTAGGTATACTCTTTAAGAGAGCTGCACGAGAAGATGTTACCAAATCTCAAGACCAAGTGAGATGTATCATTCAATGGTTTGTTAACACAAGGCATGCCAAATGCTCCATGCTTCTTTTTATAAGAAAAGTAGTTTGTTTGAATGGTCAGGAGTGAAGAATGTAAAAATATTTGCAGAAAAATGAACAATATGGTTGTAGTTAAGACAAGAGAGAACAGCAATAAGAAGATAGTTTGTTGTGCAAAGTAATAAGCTGATTTCTGTTATTTGTCATGTTGGTCAAAGCTGTCCTTTAGTAATTTGGGAGCACTCTAATTTTCAGATCAAATCAAAGTGAAACTCATTCTCTTGATTAAATATTCTTGAAAGAGTGACCTTTGTGACACTGAATGACTTTTTAACATACCTTACTATGTCAATAATTGTCACTGAACGTGGCTGTACTGTTCCTGTCAGCTTTCTTAATTAAAATACAAACTGAAGAATGCCCTTACTGAAACACTCTTCTTAAAGCTGCCTTCTACTTCGCAGGTTTTGATTAGTGTTTTTTTTCACCCTTCTAAGCAGGTGCTAGGATAAGCTGTTGCTGCTCACTGTTTGAGTATTTATTAAGCTTTATCAATACCTTTAATGAATAATTATTGTGAACAAGTCATGACCACTAAAACTGTTGAGGGCCTTGTTAACACTCAACTGACATAACTTCTATTTGTCTGGATGCTCTTTTACTTTGTGTTATTCTAACATTGTTTAGAAAAATATATATTATCTGTTTTAAAATGTTGGAAAGATTGTTTAATCTTTAACTTTATACCTTTCAGTTAATCTACTCGCAAAACTGTTCACTGTAGCACAGTTTTTGACCGGGGGTGCCCAAACTTCTGAATATCAGTGTGTTTAAGATGAATGTTTAAAGTCCTCATGGATACAAGCTTCATTTCCATGCAAAGTTTGATAAATAGATGTGAAGATAATGTATGACACAAACAGCACAGTCTTCTCTTGACAGTTTCTGTATAATACCTTTTTGTAGGTCTTTGACTATGACTTTGGACTTCAGGATGATTTCATGGGCTCAGCATATCTCTATCTGGAGTCACTGGAACACCAAAGGTTTCTGTGGTTTCTTTATATAACTAATTTCTTTCCACCAACACCTTACACATTCTTAGTCTCTTGCTTTCCTCTCAACTAAAGAGCTCTCTCAGGTGTGAAGTGCTGTATTGTCTACCACAATGGTTCCCAAGCTTTTTCTGCAGGACCCCCTTTTTATCGACAACAATAATGTAACCACCCCTTGATCAAATATGGTCTGTGGCTTCCATCTAGTGGCAGACTTTGGTCATTTTCTTGAGGACCACATTAAGCCCAGCAGTTAAATGATGTAAACGTTATATATAGTGTGGAATTTAAAGACGCACTAGAGAACTTTTGCAATTTTCTTAGTGATGTGCCCCTTATCCATGGCTATCGATGGCATCCATCTTGCATCCTACCTTTACTGTGAACTCTCTCCAGTCTTATCTTGACTCTTGTCTTATTTCTTGTTCTGTGTCTTTCTCTCTTTCTTGTCCTCTCTTCCTCCGATAATACCATCTGATGTAGTCTTTGCTGAATCAGTCACAGTGCGCTTTCAAAATGGCTGGTGTGTTAATATCTGCTTGCTAGTGTGTGACACGGTGCGTAAAGCAAAAGTCAACAACATCACGCAGCATCCCGAATGAAAAAGTTGTATAATGTTTCTCAGCCTTGAGACGCTGCTGGGCAGCAACTGCTCCAGAAATGCAAATAGATGTCATTGTACCATCAAATGAGTCAGAAACGCGGAATTATAAGGTTGAAAAGTTATGCAGTGCATCTTTAAAAAGTCAATCATTTGACCAGTAGTAAGTAAATCACAGTTTTTAACACTCCAGTCAAGTGTCTATGCACAGTTAGTGTGATAGTTAGCCAGATGAGCATCTGAACATTTCGCAGGGTAAGTTTTGTCATGTCGTAATAGGATATTAGCAGATGTAACTTAAAAGCAAGTGATTTTTGTTTAATCGAGCCAATTACTTGTTGACTCAAGCCAAGGGCAAGGTCATGGATTATTGGAATACATAATGCACTCATGCATTATTATGATCAGTACTTTTCCTTTATATAACAAGTCAAAACCTTTGCTGTAAAGAATTATGTAAAACAGTTTGAAATACACCTATACCTGAAAAAGAAGTTTCATTTAACATCTTCCGCCTGTACATCTCCTAGTCTCTCAAGTTGTCTTGTTTTAAAGTCTTTCTATCTGATGCCATGAAAAATGACTGGAGAGAAAAAACTGTGTGTTTGCATGAAAGTGGTTAACATCTTTATTGAATGATTTTTTTTAAACCAAAATTTAGAATTTATTACTGGAATTTTGTGGTGTGTGCATATGAAAGTAAAATAGTCAAGCAATAACTGTCAATACAGGTTTTTATGTGATTATGGCTGATTATGCATCTCTGTAGGACACTGGATGTGACGCTGGACCTAAAAGACCCACAGTACCCTGAACATAACCTGGGCAGCCTGGAAATAGCTGTCACTCTGTCACCGAAGGAAGGAGACATGAAGGATACTGTAAGAAATCTATATTAAGTGCCTGTTTATATATATTTTCTTAAGTACAGTAGATATCCTCATTATTCTTTGGAATCCTTCTTCGATGTCTTACTGGCACTGCTCTATATCACCACCTGCTCAGTAATACACAAAACAAACCAGTAAATAAGTTAGTTATAAAGTTAAGCAACAGTGCTTTTAGGTGGGATATTGAGTCTCCATATGAACAGATGAACAGGCAAGCTGTCTTAAAATGGAATGTGCTGGCTTCATTCAACCTTAGTTATTGGAAACTTTACAACTCAGCAAATACATCTGCATAAACACTAGTGTAATTAATATGTTGTGTTGAAAAGTTGCATGTTCAAAGAGTACTGGATCCGCTTTCCTAATTATGTTGGCTCATGCCTCTGTGGACACGCTCAATGTTTCAAAGTTGCATTTATTTCTGTTCCATTATTTGTTTGGCTAATTGGACCCCTGCATGCTCTATTCGGAACAAGGCAGAGTCTGGAGGGAAATATTTTATTCCTTTTGATCTGATGTCTTAATTCTGCTGCTTATGCAGTGTTGTAGTTCAGAGAGTCCACAATTTGACAGAACAAATAAACTCTATTTAGGTTAAGCATCATTTTGGATTTCTCCAACTGTGAAGAGAACAAGTACAAGGTTATGCAACCGGATTATCTCTGTTGCCACCTACTGGAATGGAAGGATAAGACAATCTGTAGATCTTTTCTTTTTTTTCATCCAGTTTTAAACTGAATAATCAATGACCACTGTTTCAAAACCGTGGAGATGACTTCAATGAATTTTGTACATTTTAAAATAATAATGAATTATGTGCATTTCAAAATTATACTTCAGCTATTTTTTTTTATTTGAAACTTTCCAGTCATGCTCACATTTACAAACCATATGTTCATCAAAAATAGATAAGCCCAAATATTGCAGCAATGCCATCAAAAAGGGATCAGCATTTTTAAGGAAGTTCCTCACTCTTATGCCTTGAAAGTACAAAATCTAGTTGTTTGTGTGGACAGAGATCTATGATGTTTAACTATTGTTCATGGTAATTTTTCATAGTTTGACCCTTACAAACCAATTAAAACCAATCAATCAAAATAAGTAAACAGCCAAAAGGGTTAGGTAATGTATAATATGGATCTAGGAATGGAAAACATTAGGAAAAAAGTGTAAGAATGATTAAAAAGATGCTTATACTGTAAGAAAGGCATAAACTCTATTTACTGTATACTTTTGTACGCGTGTCTGTGCATGTCTGTATTTATAAATAACTACCCCATTACACCGTAAGACAAATAATAACTCACTGCTTACTTGCACGATGATAACTTCCCCACTTACCTCATTATCAACGCCCTGCAGGGCCAACAGGCCAGGGGTATTTTCTAAACTTCATACACTCTATACCCTTTCCCTTCTGGGCCTTCAGCATTAAGGGGAGACAGTTGGGAGCGCTCTGTAACCCCTTTGTCTCATTTACAGACCATGCTTTTGAGAAGGAACTGGAAACGATCTAGTAAGGTAAACTAAAACAGCATGTGACTCCCCAAACCTTCGACTGTACTGTAATTCCACTACCGATCGCACTGCACCTCACCTATCCTTCCTCACTGGTGTCCTGGTACATGGATGGAGTCTCCCTGGCCCTACCCCTTCCTCCCTCCTTTTCTTCCTTCCACAGTGGTTTTAGCATTTTTTTCTTTAGTTCTCATCATCACCAGCTTATTTTCCACAAGCTGCAATATACTACCTGCTATTTGCACCACCAGAGGGCATGTAAACTTTATTTTTTGGAGTGCTTGGACTGCAACAAAGCCTAAAAAGGTTAATTGTATTAACAAGTGTGAGGGAAAGTCATAAGCTAAGTAAATGTACATCAAGGGTGGAAGCAATGCACTGCTATTACTGTTCTTACTATGAGAGTGTTTTTGTATTGTATTGCACTTTTTGGATCATGTTTCAGTTCACGCTTTCTGTTTCAGTTGAAAAGAGCACTAATCATTGTTGCTATTTACAATATTATACAAAAAACATAAATGGAAAAAAAACAATGACAGTCATTGACAGTTAAATCAATCATTTACAGTATGCAATCTGGTTTTCATGTGCTATATTTTGGTCGTAGTTAAAATAATGTACTGAACTTTGTCGTCTTTAGCTATCTGAATTGTGCAGTGCTTTTGCTTGAAGTACTATTTGTTTGTGCCTCTTCCACCTTTGATCTGCAAAGTGTATTGCAGCAGCTGTGTGAGAAAATAAAGCAACTGATTTGCATTTAGGGGTATTAAAGAGTCCTGTACAGCAAAAAAGGCTGTGAAATACAAAAATGTTTTACTTTTGACTTATGGTTGACTGATTATAGGACATTCTTGGACCCCTGTACCTCTATTTGAACTCTGATTTTCACGTTATTTTTAGTTTCCCACCTTGTCATACACAGTGCTGTCCTTTCATTTGATTCTTTTTGTGATTCTTGATTGCTGTCAAATTGAACTGGAAGCATGCTAATTAAGGTGCTGCTTATTATTTGCTCATGCATGAAGCCCCTAGCTGTTTTTTATATTGTTTCTTTTTCAGTCAACTATTGCAATTTTATTGTCTAGGGCAATTTTTTATACAAAATTGGAAATTCTTCATTTACTCATGTTTCACTTATGTTAAGGAATCTTGCCACTAAGAAAGTTCCACTTCAAATCTGTTTTACTCAATCTTCTGAAATTCACCTAGAAGCACTGAATGTCTCTATGACTTGACAGATAATTGCTATCAATAGAAATGCATTTGAAGTATGCCTGGTTGGAGTTGGGCACATCCTGTTGTATCTTGCTTCCCCAAACCCAGCTTTTGAAGACTCCAAACTGGGCCACCCCACCTGTGACTGGGGAATTAGCTCAAACGCAAACTAACAAGTTACTGTGCTTTCCCACCAAAAAGAAAAAAAGAGAAAAAAGGCACTACTCCTGAGAGCCTTGCTTTCTCTGTGCTGGACCGCATACAGTTTATGCTTATTTTTACGGAACTCCTTTTTTTTAATGAGTGTTGTGCACATTATAGAAAATGCAAACTTTTCATGGAGCAATGTAGGATAGTAATTAGGAACCAAAAGTGTGTTAAACCAAGGTCTTTGTGACCTCACCACTCTGAAAAATTTCTGTTATAGCACTTCAGATGTTTTCTTCTTCCAAACAAAAGTTGAAGCATATGCGTGCAAGGCAGTATTAGACATTAAACTGTATGCTGCTATCTCTTATAAGACTTTAAGCCTGAATATCATTGAACATGATCTTTATTCTATTGTGCCCTGTTTGGTGGATATAAATTCCCAATACGAAATAGTCTTTTTTTCTTTTTCTTTTTTTAAAAACAAGATAAACGTGGCACTAAAAAGAAGGGAAAATGGGATTGTGCTCTGGTAGGACATAACTGTGACCTCTCACCATTAGTATACAGAAGCAAGTGAACAGGGGAAATGAATGAGGGAGCTGTATGGGAGGTTGGCTTTATTGCAGGGAGCTATTCGCGTTGTTTAATGTCAGGAGAATGGAAATTAAGAGGCTGCGTCTCTAGATCAAAGGCCTGCACTTGCGAGGCAGGGTTTGTTCAGAGTTTAATGAAATTCACCCGCAAAACAAAAGCTATGCTAATAAACTCTGCCTAACGAGGAAGGAGGAGAGAGAGAGGGGCAGAGAAAGTGAAGGATCGAGGGAGGATGTGTATTTATTTGACAAATAAATACCCTGCTCTTTGTTTTATAGAAGGATACTGACATGACTCAAAGAGAGGTTAAATAGGCCTTTAAGTGCTGAAAAAAATGATGAGGGAGAAACCAGACTAAGAGAATGGGAAATGATCAATCTGAATTTGCGATGCTGTCAACCTACAGTAGAGTCAGGTGGACTAGAAAATGTGCAGTGGTCTTACAGCATCTTAAGTAGCTGTCTGAATCTAAGTAGACGGCTTACAAATCTCTTCTACATGTTTATTTTCTTCTGATAGTACAAATTTACACAAAAAAAGAGCAGACTAATGCAATGAGATATAAATTATTGCACAGTCCGTAAGCAATTTGATATACATTACATTCTCTCAGTAAACCAAACACAGACAGAAACTCAAGTGGCATGTTTTCCATTTTTACACAGTCTAAGAAAATATGTTCATACCAGCTGTGGAGAAGCTTCTCAGATTTTACTAAAAACTCTTCAGGATATAAGCCTTACTCCGACCCAAAAGGCTGTTTTCACGATTTATAATAATGTCCTGGCACGTTAAAGTAACTCCAACTTAACTTCAGCGAGAATATTGTTGAATCATCTTGTTTCATGGTCAAGTGTTATCTTGTGTGTTTTGCCTGCTTTGGTGCCACTTCAAACCATTTGATATTATTTTATTTCCCGAAGTGTAAATTATCCTAAATGTATTTTTTGGGGTTGAATAATGCATACCGTGTTTTATTTATTTGTATGCGTGACTGTTCTTGCATATGTGTACATCCACACATTTGTGTGAATGATTCTTCAAATACACGTGTTTTTGTGTGTTTGTGTGTGTGTGTTTGTGTGCTTGCTGCAGTATCAGAGTATGCGTCTTTCAGATGTACACAGAAAAGCTCAGCTGTGGCGAGGTATAGTCAGCATCAGTCTGATAGAAGGTCGCAGCCTGCAGCCAATGGATGCCAACGGACTCAGTGATCCTTATGTCAAATTCAGGATGGGTCACCAAAAGTACAAAAGCAAGGTACAAAAAAACAAAAAACTGCTGTTCAATATATCCTTCATTTGACTGCTATAAGCATGCAACATTGAGTTATGCTGCATTTTATATCTCTTTAGGCAAAAAAGAAAGGATGCTGTAATGTCCAGATTTAATTTCCACATTCAGTGGAGCTAGTGATTCAGATTTTTAAAAATTATTATTATTGAACTTGTTTCATTAAAACAAATATATGTCATGCTTATTTGAGCACTGATAACAAAAAAAAACAAAACTTTCCTACAGTACATTTGCAAGCACATCAATCTTCTACAGATGGACAGATTTCCTCCTCCATTGTTTTTGCTTTTACCATAAGTCTACAATAACTGACTTTCTTATCACTCCTATTTTGAGACCTAATTTGCTTTTCTGATGTTTTATGTTGACTTTACAAACAGCAAGGATATGTCCCCTTTCTGTGCACCTTTTTACAGAATTCAATCTTTTTCAATCAAATGAAATTGTTAAAATGATTTACACTTAAAATGTATGCATGTGTTCAACGTGGTGTAAAGTCCCCACCTTGTAAAAACAAGTGAATCATGTGGATAAACCATGAATGTCCTTTGTTTGGTTCATTCAGACAATTCCCAAAACACTGAACCCCCAGTGGAGAGAACAGTTTGATTTCCACATGTATGATGAGCAGGGAGGCTTTGTGGACATTACAGTCTGGGACAAAGATGCTGGCAAGAAGGATGACTTCATGGGAAGGTAGAAGCTGATGTCTCTGGTATAGGTTTATGGTGATGTTTGGACTTTGTACTGGTCTACCATTTTATTTAACCTCCTATTCGGCATATAGGCTATTGCCATGCATAGCAATTTTGTATAAATTTAAACCCACTTTAAACCTTTGCTTTGAATTTTCTGACCCAAGTCCAGTCATTTCTATTGGCCTGCCTTCATTTTAACTGACAATGACAGAAAATCAATTCAGTCAAGTGATGATGCTCTCAAGTGCCTACTAAAAGGTATTAATTGTGTCAGCTTTGCCAAAGTAGCCTTCAGTTGTCTACACCCTAGGAAGAATGCTTGCTACTTGCTTTTTGTTTACTATCTTTAGACTGTTGCTGTTGCTCCAGTACAGCATGTGATTTATACAAGTTCTTCATTAGATCATTACACAAAAATAAGCACATTTTACTTGTGATCTTTACTGTTTTCTGTAGCTTTTCTTTGTTGTTTTGCACCATCTATGTTTCACCATAAGCAGCTTCCCCTCAAAATGTAAAGTGTTTCATATATTGTTCGTTTAGTTTCAGTTTGTTTATGCCTTGTTTCAGGTGTGCTATCGACCTGTCGCTTCTCACTAAAGAACACACGCACAAGGTGGACCTGCCGCTGGAGGAAGGTGAAGGAGTTCTGGTGCTGCTGGTCACACTTACTGCCTCCGCCGCTGTTTCAATCTCAGACCTGTCCGTCAACATGCTGGATGATCCGCATGAGAGGCACCAGATCATGCAAAGATATGTGAGTTAGATTTAAAGTAAGAATGGCCTTGTGTGTTTGAGCTTGACATTAGAGTTCTGTGTTAAATTCTGTTTTGAATTTTCTCTCACAGTGTTAAAATCTCATATTACCGAATGGCCATATTCGTAATATGATAGCTTCTGTCCTACATAAATAACTGTCACATATGTATTTACATAGCCCTGTTACAGACCAGGAAAAGCACTAATGTAATTTCTCACTATTATAAAGTCACAGTTTACTCAGTCTTTATGAAGACTCATCAAGAAGAGTGTTGTCTTTCACTAGATGAGTTTGACAATAGGAAATATGAAGGGCAAAGGTATGGGAGATAAAGAAAAGAGAAAGGAAATAAATGCAGCGTTTCAGAGGGCATGCCTCTGACAGGGAGATTTATCTGGATTAAACTGCTTTTAAAGATGCTGGGTCGCATTGCAGGTTTATTTTTGTAACAGATATTTCTGTGTGTTGTGCATTCAAGATATCGACTGTATTATTTAGTGCAAATTGTCATTTTAGCCAGCTAGCATTAAGCTTGATTTTGAAATTGTAATTGGAAAGAAAGAGAAAGTCAGAGAGAAAGAGCCCATCTGCTCCAGAGGCCCTCCACTCAACACAATGGTTTCAAGTCTTTGTCTTAGCCCAGTTAACCCTTTACTCCCTGCCATTCTCAATCCTTCCAACAAAAACACTCAGCTCCCACACACCAATTGACCACATTCATTGACAGCTCTTATCTTTGTGAATCAACAGGATTTTAGGTGACGTACATATGAAATTTTATGTGGGCTGTTGGAACATATGACCCCATGAGTACCACTGAGTTCTACGTGTATATTACATGGGTTTACGTGTGTGACCACATGGTGTTCAGTTAGGTCTGTATTTGGGAGATTATAGGACTTGATCAGATTTCGGTGAAAGGTACTTCCCTGCTGGTGTGCGTTTACGCCTTTTAGTGTGTGTGTGTAACCTGCAGTGTCCAAACATCAGTGCCACGACCTATATAAGCATGGCGGTGCCGTATTGGCTAGCCACAGGAGGTTGACCGCTTTGCTTTTCGCTGCAGAAACCACTCAGAATCAGAGGGGGGAGCTCTAGGACTGAGACACAACCACGCTGTGCCTCTCCTGACAGTCACAAAATGAGGGTGGGGAGAATGAGTGCATGAGTGTGTGTTTGAGTGAGTGTGTGTAATAGGGGGCGAGAGGTAAAGGGTGAGGGTTGCACCGGGAAGGGAAAGCGTGTAAAATGAAAAGAAAAAGCTATTTCACCTCTCTCACAACTCGCACAGACCCCTGTTTTTCTGCTCGGCTGAAGGCGACACATTTTACTTCCTTCACCTACCTCTTTTCCTGCTTCCTTCTCTCTCCCACACTCCCCATTTCTGCCCCACTCTCCAAGCAACCACAGTTCTTTGTCATCTAAAAGGAAGCTACTGCGGCCTTCCTTTTAGATGAAGGGATAGAGAGATAGGGGATGGAAAAAGGTGGGGGGTTGCAGATGGAGGGGCACAGTGAGGTCGTTTTGTAGACGTGAATGGTCCCTACCTATTAACATATTCCTTTTCCCCAGACTGGCAGTCTTTCATTTATAGAATTTAATAAAAATGTACCTTATCAAAGAGCACTGGTAGGACCAAGTACCACCACTAATACATAACGGTGCTGCTCAAAGCCTGCTAATCTGCCCAGTGTGTGTGTATGTGCATGTGTAGGTGTAGGCACATTTCTTCCGACTGGTATTATCAGCTTTAAATCAGTTGTGCAGCACAGGCCTGCACAAAGCAAACACTCACGGACAGACACATGCATAAACAGTAGCTACCTGTGTCAGCATCTCATAAAATGTTACCCATCTGTAGAGAAACCAATACACACCATCACCATCAGAGGTTTAAAGAGCAGGTAGCTTTACATATGCCAAAGAAGCAGAGAAACAAGCTGAAATCCTTTACTTGTCTGACTCTTCCGTTGCGTGACTCGCACTTCTCATAACTCGAACTTCTCATAATGAAAACACACACTGACAAGTTTAAGGCAATTTGTAGTAGTGGGTTGCAAATACATACCTACATACGAGAAAACTCTATTTAATATTTGTATTTAATTTACATTTTTAAGACGACTTTTACTGTTTTTGTTCGCATAATTATTATTTTAAATCCCTGTCAGTTTGCTACACACAAGCGTCACATCTGTATCCACACATCACACCTCAAGTGGTCACAATGAGGTCACTATGTTGAATTTGGCAGGTGTTATTTTTCCCACTTCAATCTGTGGCCATTGATGAAAACTGATAACAGACACCTGAGTACTGGGATCTGTTGCTAGCACTGAGCTCATTAATGTCCATCTCATTCTAGCTGTTCTGCATTGTGATGACTTTCTGTGTGTGCCTGTCGGGTTTATGTGTGCCTATGTGTGCCTATTGCATTTGAATACAACTTAAAGCAGAGATGAATGCTACATGGTGTAATGCACTCACTTAGAGATAACTGCATTAGATGTTCTATTGCTCATTGTAACCTTTCCTTCATCCCTAATTACTGCTCCCAGAACTAGAGGACAGAGGAAGAGAGGTAAAAAAGAGAGATTTATGCATTATGATGGCAAAGGAGCACACACACTAATGGCTCTTAATGGGCTCGAGGTGGCCACAAGATGGGCGGATGAGAGAAAGAGGACGAGGTGACCTCCGCTGAAGTGGTGGCACTTCACCACCCACCCTCATGTGCACACATACACACCTGCAGTACCTCTCCTACCCACTCTGGTGCACTCCTCTAAGGTGAAGTGAAAGGACACAACCTGGACAGGAAGTGAATTACAGTAAGCAGCTGCACTAAAGAGTGAGACGAGCAAAGAGCAGCTTTTTCTGAGACTCATGTCAGACAGTGATCCTAAGTTGAGTGGGAATCAGAGGGAAGAGTAGTTGCAATTCACTTTGCGTTTGAGCATTCAGTCATTTGATCAAATGTCCCCATGAACTGAAGGGCTGCTGGGCAGATGCAGTGTGTGCGCTTGTGAAATGTTATGCAGCTGTGATGAAAGGTGACATGCTGCAAAAATGACAGTGAGCCATAAGCCAGGGCTGGCGACGATTCATTTGTGTGTTTTATGTGTCTTTGGAGGGTGACAGGGACGTCACAGTGACAAGCTGTCAGTCACAGACAGGGCAAAGGGTTTGTCTTATGAAAGCCATCTCTCATTTTTTACCCTTCTCATCTGTTCATCCTTCCTTTTCATTTCCTCCTTATCCTCATCATTCCACCTGTGTGCAGAGATGGGTGAGGGAAGAAATGAATGGGTGGGGGTGTTGGTCTTGGCCTTCTTTCATGTGTCTGTTTCTCTACATGTGTGTCCAGTCCACCCATATTGCTGTCTGTCAGATGAGGATTTGAATCTTTGTGGAGGATGGGTGTGTTTTTTTCCAGCAATCATGGATTGAGGCCGAACCCTGGTTGTCCCCTCAGGGAGTCTGTAGGGTGGGAGGAAGGGATGAAGAGTGGAGGAATGGTTGAGGAGGGTGAAGGAAGATATCTTTTTTTTGTATCTGTGTATTAAAAGGGAAATTAACACTGTAATACTGTCTGAAATTTAACAGTACTGCGGGGTGCAATTTTAAATTGTCCCATTTTTGATCCACTCATAAAAAAGATACAGTTTAAAGTGGGATTTGTTTATTTGAATTAAGGATTGTCTTTTTCCAAGCACATAAACACAATTTAAATCTAAACCAAGTCACTTATGCCACAGTTTTGGTCAGAATGAGATAAGAAGATGATGCTTCATACCCAGGCTCTCAGCTCAAGTCATGTTAATGCTACAGTTTGAATCCCATCACACAAACTAGTCAGCAAATAGTTTGACCTCTCCTCTTCCTCTGTAGCCTCCCTCATGCCCTCTTTCTGACTCTTTTCTCTTTCTGTCTCTTTTCTTGGCTTCTTCTCAATAATCACAAAAAGCAGCTGTATCTTCAGAGAAATCGTGCCTTAAAATTGAGAGTTGTCCCTTCTCTCTCTCTCTCTGTATGTTTCTCTTTTGCACAGTCTCTTTCCCCTCTTTTTTCTTTCACACACTCTCCCCCTCTCATCTCCTTTAGAGAGCTTTTGGACAATGATATCGCTGGAAACAGGCAGAGTCTGACAGAGTTGGTAATAATGAATTAAGTCTGTAGCCTGGCCCTGACTCTGAAATTTAAATTATAATTACTCCTGTGGGGATGGAAGGGGTTATTGCCAGAGAGAGAGAAATAAATTGAAGTGAAGTGCATTTCCACTCTTGCTTTTAAGACACGTCGACATGCTACTCAATTTGGCCTCGGTGTAAGTTTTTTTATGCATATGTTTATACCTGAGTGTTTGGGTGTGAACAAAAGCGCAAGTTCATGATTGTTTGTGCATCTGTCAGGGTATGACTCACGGCCAGGCCATTGATCTCCACGGGTTTGCCTTTATTCACTTGCTTTACAGACTACTTTTAATACAATCATCCCTCCTTCTCCTGGGTTATTAAAACCTTGTGCATACAGTATGTCCACTCTAATTTTAGACAGTCACAGGGGCTTCTTTGCGTCTCTGGAGGTCAGTCTGTGTGTTTGCCACATAACTATGATGATATCACTGCCAATAATGCTTAAGCAATTTTAGCTGCTGAAGATAATATTTCTATTATCATATCAGCTTAATTTTCTCACTCTCCCTATGAGGCTAACACATAAAGACATATTAATATCTGTGAAATCACATCACATGCAAATTATCCCTGTTAGTTATACAGAACATTAATGAAAACACCAGCTTTCACTATACACAGAAAATTCTTCATATTTGGCATTTTGATTCAAAACCTTATGGATTTTTTCTACTCTAATAACATATAAAGTGTGATTTACAAGGCATTTTTGGTTGACTGGTGACATTAGTTTAAACTGTTTCAAAACTTTCTGTGATGTTGCTCTGTTTAAAATGTTTGAGCACTCGACATGTCTGTTAATCTTCTGCATTTGTCTTTTGTGTTATTTTGGAAGGGTTTGCAAAGCTCACACTCCTTACAACAATCTGAAAATTCCTTTTATTTAAGAAGTGCGAAGTTGAGAAGATTTCAAACTGGCGATCACAGCTATTTTGTTGAATTAAATTTAGCCATTTGTCCTTTGTCAGCTTCAACTATAAATGCCAGCTCTACATTTTCAAATAAAGACTGGTAAAGGACATATTCTACCCTTTCCTCTTTTAATGAAATGTCAGGCTATTGACCTGCCTTTCACTTAAATGCTAATTTGCCATCCTCTTTGACTTTTCACCTCTGTTCCCATGATGTTGCAGAGCCTCTGGAGGTCATTCCACAACTTGAAAGATGTCGGTGTGGTGCAGGTTAAGGTCATTAGGGCTGAGGGACTCATGGCAGCAGATGTTACAGGTAAGACAATGAGCTTCGGTCTAAACAGCACAATTTTAAGATGTTTGCTTGATCAAAAGTTAGTTTCTGACTTTGTGTTCTTGGATTACTGCTCACATCTTCATACACCTGAGATGTTTTACTGTTTCTGTTTATACTATCAAAACTGAAAAGTACCCTAACATCTGATAAGCATCACTGTGAATAACTCATGCGTTGTTGCACATTGCCCTCCATCAGCAATCTGCCATAATTGTAGCCAAAGATAAAGTCAGGGTCTAATTGTAGCGTAGGAGATGATCTTTTATGAGAGTCCTCAGACAGTCTACTTTTTCTTTTTGCTGGACGCTAAATTGGTCTCCTCATTTTTTTTTTAAGCAAAGATGCAGGCTGCTCATTTGAATAATAGAGAAAAAGCACACATTTGAACCAACAAATCTCTCTCCTCCCTCCTCCTGTGCTCTCTCTGCTTGCTCTCTCTGAATCCTCTATCCTCCATTAATTCTTACTTTTAATTAGGTCTACAGTGGACAGGCCTAGTTTTTCAGACTGTATTATCTAGTAAAGAGAGAAAGAATTGTGTGTGTATGTGTGTACATGTTCATGTATGTGCGAGGAAGACAGTCTCCAGTTTTTCTCCATTTGAAATATCCACAGTCCCATTAGCAAATACAGAGTGTAGCTGGTTGATCTGGGTTCTTGTGTGGAGTGACAGGAGCAGTCAGAGTGCAAGGCTAATGGCTCTCTGGTTCATGTACCTCATTCGGAGCAGAAATGTGTTGTACGGCTTTGTTGTAGAGCTCATCATTCACTCCAAGCTTCGTGGATTCTTCTAAAGAAAAAACAAAACCCATAAAAATGACGCTAAATTGTTCCTGCCAATTTGATATTGTCATCGAGAAAGTGTTTAATTTCAGATTAGTTTGCTCTTCTGGAATGGTCCCTGTGAAGACTGAGACTTTTGAGGACTTAACTTTGGCTCGCATGTTTGACATTTGCATTAGTTTCTGACATCATGACATGAGATCATTTTTCAGCAGACTGACGGTAATATTTAAATTCATCAGAAAAACATTTCTCCGCTTCATATATTCAGAAAATAACATCTCGGTCAGTTTCATTGGTGGATTTACAATTACTACTTTTTTCTTGGAGCCAAAGAGCCATGATAATCAGAATCTGACAGCTCAATGGAAAGTTTTAATTGAACATATACGAACTTCAAAATAAAAAAAATAAAAAATATATATATGTTTTTGCTCCTTAGAACGATATTCTCTTTCAGCCAGTTGACACTTGAGCAAGTGAACAGTAAGTGAACTGATCGTCAAAGGAGTGGTTTCTGGATGGCTTATTTCAGTTTTGGGTCTGACGCTGTGTGTGTGTTTGTGTGTCTTTGTGTGTGTCACTGGCAGAAACAATCTCTCTGTAAGAGCCCCATAAGAGCCCTCACCACATGAACGCCCTATTTTAACAACCCAGACCATGAGAGGGTCAGGAGCAAGGTGAGAGGAAAACAGAAGGACAGACAAACAGACAGACAGAGACAGAGGGAGACAGAGAGAGGAGGTCAGTGAGACAGAAAGAGTTCACCATCTCTCTCCCATTCAAGCTGCCTGTCTTCTCTCCCATCTTTTTTTCTCCTCCTCCTCCTCTCTCCCACTCCTCTCTGGCCATCTCTCTCTCTAATTGGAGTGTTTTTGTGGAGTAGCTCCACTCCAGCGCAAGTAGGATAACTGAAAATAGTCTCTAAAACCAACAATCCCTTTTGTGTGCCAGCTCTTGTCCCTCTGAGTGGATGCTATACAGTTAGAACATTTCAATAGTGACACACACACACACACACACACACACACACACACACACACACACACACACACACACACACACACACACACAC
>JAOXYM010000012.1:18644708-18686426 GCA_028567055.1 Leptatherina wallacei | reverse complement strand
ACACACACACACACACACACACACACACACACACACACACACACACACACACACACACACACACACACAGAAGCACATGCAGCAGCAGCCTCATCAGCACCACAGCATGTGTAGACTCTACTGCAGTCAATATTCAAAAACAACCTGCTGCAAAGTTTCCATTTTTACTTGAAACATAGATTTTATTCTGCAACCTATTAAACGACATAAAAGATTAAATGCAGAAGAAATAAATCTTATTTACATTTTTCAGACTGAATAATACTGTAATTAATTGTGATAATAAGAAACATAAGTGTGCAATCACCCTACAACCTCAAACTCCTCACGAACTCTAAGCTTTCTGCGAGGCAATTACACTATGCTTCCTCGTCTATACTGCATTCATCCTCCACACTTATCTCAGAGCACTCTGAAATTAATTTGAGCCCACTCCTTTGCCTGCCAGTGCCACAGAGATGGGACCCAGAGGGGGGAGGAGCTTTACTTGGACATTACCTGGATGATCGCTGAGTGGCGCTCAAACCTGAGCGTGTAATTGGTTAAGACAGCCGCCTCTGGTGCTGGCGGCCAATAAGGTGAAAGTTCATCACCAATAACAACTGGCTCGCTGCAGCAAAACATCAATCCGTGTCATTAAAAACAGAGTATTAGAGAGAAAACTGGGGGTGCGTGGGGGACAAGTCGCTGCAGAAATAATTTCCATCTCTTAATTTGGGTGATTGCATTTAAATGTAATCAAATTTGATTTGTGGGGGCATATAATAATCATGTATGATATGGAAGCTCCCTGATGATTGAGGAGGATTTGAAATTTTTGCCTAAGATTTTTCTGCAAAAATGATGAATGAAAACTCCTAAAAATTTTATTTGTACTAATTCAAAAATTCAATATAAATCATTGTTGCTGCATTCAGACTGTATCCAAGAAAAAATTTGCATATAAATTCAAAACATGATATGCAGGCAATCAATATGTCGCAAACAAAATACTAGAGATCCTCTGAGAAGTAAGCTCTTGAGTCCGCTGTCTTTTGTCTATTTTAATGTATCTTGTTTTCAGTCGTAGAAGTCATAGCTGTCAATATCCACTTGAAACACTCTACATCAATAGAGCGCCACAAACAGATATGAAAGGCAACACCTACGCCTCAGCATTGATCACCGTGACATTTACTTTGCACACCCACTAAATGTCCTGCCCTTGTCACAACATTTGAAGAAAATCACACCAATCAATGACACTCACACACCTCCCATGACTCACATACACAGATGGACACAAGCTTCGGGGGGCTTTGAACTCAATCCAAAAGTTATTGAACTTTATTGTGTAACAATGCTACTCTAATATTTCAATATTGTCAGTATTATCCATGTGAATATTTGGAACATATATTTTTTTAACTTCCTGACCCAGCCCTTTTCAGTTGATAAGCTTGAACAAACAGTGTAGCGGCTCCCGACAGTGTTAAAATAAATGTAATAAAATGTAATGATCAAAGCCAGGATTACGAATTTTGTTATTTTCAGTTCATCTTAAGGCGATCGATGGGAGGTGGGCTGGCAGACGTGGGGAGTTGGTCTCATTCCTCCTTTCTGTTTACAAAGAATTTGAAACATGAGATGTTGGTAAACAAATAGAGAAAATGTAGGACATTACTGGGTTTATTATTAAAGTACAGCGTGCTATTCCAGGAGGAGATTATTTTCTTCATCATGGACTTTCTCACCATCTCCCTACCCAGTTGCATAATTGCAGAAAATACTGAACTGAAAGTTTTGTTAAAACTAATTAGTAATATATGACTCACAGTGGACTAGATATCTTACATACGTTTTGTAACATTCAGGAGTTTTAAAGTTTGACAGAGATCCTGCATTTGCGATTCATGAGTTCAAAACCAGTTTTCTTTTTATGAAATTGTTATAAAAATTAGACTAAACTGCTGCTGCTAAAAATCAAACAAACTCAAACTCATTAACTGCCGTGAATAAATTTCAGTTAAAACCATTTTTATTCACTTATGACAATATATATATATAAACAAAAAACTGGAGTGATGGTGAGGATTTTTTCCCCTGAAATTCTCTCTTTCATTCGATTCTCATGTTTTCTTCCTTTCACTTTTTTTTTGTTGCATCTTTGCCATTACCATCCCACCCGCTCACTTTGGAATCACTGATCATGGACCAGCTACGTTTCTTACACCCTGCACGCTGCCGTCTTTATCTTTTACACAGAAGTTCTCTGGTCTTCGGAGCCCCATCGACCTCTGTGTTCTCAGTACCATTTACTTTCAAAGTCCTCTTCCTCCTTTCTTTCTCCCACCCCCTCCTTGTGACTGCCCAGGGCACAGTTGTCCTGGAGCTTATCTTCTAGTTGTCCATGTTCCCAGGGTTCTGATAGAAATGGCTTGCAGCTGTTACACTGATATGCTGTTGTCTAATATACACAGCAGTGGGGCTAAAAAAAAGAAGAAAGAATCATATTGTTACAGTCCTGATAAGTACAGGGTATTCCAAGGTTGTCATGTGGAATGGGGGTGTTGCTATGCACTATATGTCTCAATAATGTGAGAGTTTAGATAGACTAAACCTGGTGGAGAAAAAACCCTCTAACAACACTTTTTGTGATGGGCAGGTAAGAGTGACCCATTTTGTGTGGTGGAACTGAGCAACGATCGGCTGCAGACACACACTGTCTACAAAAACCTCAACCCAGCGTGGAACAAGGTCTTCACTTTGTGAGTGTCTCTCCTATCGTCTCTTTGTTTGTCACTCAACAGTATCATCAAAACAAATATTAGATATAGGACTTTGAAGCAAATGTTTTTGACGGCCCTCACAAGTTCTGTTGTGATTTTTAAAATTTTTTATTCCAGACCATAGCTGGAACATTGTGCAAATTCTGTATATATATATATATATATATATATATATATATATATATATATATATATATATATATATATATATATGTTGCAAAAACATTAAGAACATAATTAATCAATAATTTATAGAATGTATTTATTTTTCTTCAATTTCTTCAATTTTGATACATATAATTATATTTTGGATTGGATTATATTTTGTATTTGGATACAACAATGGAGATGTATCTATACATTACTTTTTATATGCAGCTGATGTTTGTTTTTTTAATTGCTTATCAGTGATAAAAATAGGCTGATTTGTTATAAGCCCACCTCAATTTATATCACTTTCCATCACATAAATTTCCATCAGCCTCCCATTTCACCTCCGTGTAGCTTGTGCTGTACTGTACTGCAACATCTTTCACATGTTGATTTTCTTTCTTTCTTTTTTAATTTTTAGAGTTTCTAAAAATATATCAAAACACTTAATTTTTCATAAGGTGCTGCATATCTTTGATGATTTTATGTGTATTGTCTGTATTTAAAAAAAGCCTCCAAGGTTTTAATAATTTCAGTTTGACGTCCAAATTTTCACACATATATAATATTGTTGCTGTGGTCTTTGTGTGTGGTCCAGTAACGTGAATGACATCCACTCCGTACTGGAGGTGACTGTTTACGATGAGGACCGAGACAGAAGTGCAGACTTCCTGGGGAAGGTCGCTATCCCTTTACTAAATGTGAGTCAAAGGCAGATTTGTGTTTCTTTTTCTTCCCCCTCGGGAATCATGGAAAGGAGATATAGCAGATGAACAGAAAGAAGAAAACAGAGGAAGATATAAAAAGAGGAGGTTATTTTTGCAACTCCACTGATGACACTATTATTATTTCTCAAAGAGACAGAGTTGACAGGAAGGTGAAAAAATTGAAGAAAAACTGAGAGGAAAAAAAGGCAGATTGATAGTTGAGAGGATAGAAAGTAAGTGGATGAAAGATGAGATGAAAATGATGTTGATAGAGAGACAGAATGATACGATTTAGAGAAAATAGACAAAAGAAGTGTGTCTTTTATATTTGGTAAAAAATATAGATAGCCTGTGAAAGAACTGTGTCTTGTATATCTGTGCTCTGTTACAGTATGATTCCCCAGGATAGTTAATTTCTATTTGACAGAGCTGAGTTGCAGTGGGTAATGAACAGGTACTTGTCAGAGTTGCCACAGTTGTTTTGGGTTCCCTGTCAGCGCCAGCAGCTGGGGTTCAAAGGTGGCCCGGGGAGCCGATTCAGCCGGGTATTGCCAGACAGACGCCTGTCATGTCCCTCTCCCACAGATCCAAAATGGAGAACGCAAAGCCTACGCCTTGAAAAGCAAGGAGCTGACAGGGCCAACAAAAGGGGTCATCTTTCTCGAAATAGACGTGATTTTTAATGCTGTAAGTCTTTCTTTTGCTTTTTTGAGTCTCTTCCCCCCTTTTTTTTCATATTGCCCCCCCCACCCTCCTCACTCTCATCCTTTTCTTGTTCTCACCAGCATTCACCCCTTCTACACTGCTGTTGTCTTTATTCTATTTGTCTCCCCCCTCCCTTCCTTCCATTTCATCCCTCGTCCCTTGTCCCTCGTCCTCGTTTTGGCTTTAATTATCGAAGACTCCCTCTCAGCCGCCTTTGTTCGCCCATCCACCATCACTGTGTGTGTCCTAAAGCGGCCATTTTACAGCTCTGTCTCCTGCTCTCTCCCTTGCCTCTGACTTGGGGCACGCTTTATGCATGTCCTCCTATGTTATGTTGGCATATAATCCTTTAAATATCTTTAAAACAATCAAATCAAACCTCTTTGCTCAGTCACTGTTATTATCTCTCTCATCCATACTTCTTGTAAAGGTTTCTCACCATTGCTGTTTATGACACTGTGTGTGTTACTTCCTTATCCAGGTGAAAGCTGGTCTCAGGACGTTGACTCCCATTGAACAAAAGTATATTGAGGAGGAGCCCAAAGTGTCCAAACAGGTACATCAGCAGCCAACTGTTATCTTCTGCCAGTCCGCCTTTTTTTTTAATCTGACTTCACCAGTGCACCTCCCTATTCTGCTTAACTGTCTGAAGCAAAACCAACAACACTCGTGAGTGGCATCTTATAAAGCACAACAACTGTGTAGGCAAGATTCAACAGGGTGATTGAAGGAAAAACAGCATTTTGTCCCCTTTTTTCGTCCGTCCTCTCCCCCTTCTCTCATCTCTTCCCCCTCGCATCCACTCTGAGTGGTGAATAGAAATGTCAAGCTGTCAGCTCTGGGGTGCATAAGTAGATTGGCCATCCTTATAGTTGGCCCTCTTTGCCACTGCTGCTTTGCACTTCATTGTCACGCTGCTCAGTGTGGCGGCACCACAAAGGGATGAATAGTAGGGGCTGGCCCACATCAGACGTGTCATATAAGTGACCGTTCGGGCTCAGCAGTCAATGTTACGCCGTGCACAGTCGAGCACAGTCCTGCCCAACATGGCGCAACACACACAGCAGCTTCCATACTACCCTTTCGTCAACAATCCATCTATTCCTTTCTGTCCTGTTTCTGCCTTCTCTGCTGCTCCCTATCTCGGCTCCCTCTGTGCTTTTCTCCCAAGTGCAGCCCTTTTTTCATCTCCATTCCACCCCTGACTCATAGAGATGACCCATGTCAGCGTCTCCCAATGATGATGTCACTGGTTGCATTGGAGGGATTGCCCCATGAGGGCTCTTTTGTGTTGTAGCAGGTCCCCTTCTGTTGCTTGCTGTTTAGTGTGCAGTCACACAGAAAAAGAAAGAAAAAAGACACTTGTGCTGCCTGCCAAACTCATGCATTTAATTGTAATTATGACATTTGACTTAATAAATTACTTTTCCTTTTCTCTAAGTGTTTTCAAGCTTTAACTAACGGCCTCGTTTGAAATAATAAAAAAAAAAATAGATGTTCTTATCAAGGAAGTAATGACAATAATGAGCCAAGAAAAGTGCAGCATGTGAAAAGTGCATGTGCTGAGGAATGTGTGCAAATAGATGATTTGCAGTCTTACTGTCCTCAGGGTCTGTGTGTCCCCAGCAAGACACTATATAGTCAATCCCAGTTTGGCAACAGAAAGCATCACATAATTATACATAGGGAAGGAGAAATTTTCCTCATCTAGCATCAAAGCAGCCAAGTCACCAATAAACACATGCAAATCCACACACACACACACACATAGATACATATAATAGGCTCAATTGTGGTACTGTTAACTCACATTGTACATCCACATTATACACACATTTTAACACGTACACAATTTTCCACAGAGTAAAATGATGGCCTAGAATCTTTTTTTTTTTTTTCGAGCAGCGATCTGGAGAGACTGTTTGTCCTTAGGGAACACTTTCTCCTGGTGGTGACCTGATTGGGTGGTTTGCGTTCTTTGCTCCTGTTATGCTATTCCCTGAATGGTTATCAACCCAAGGGGATGACAGCAGTTAGCCAGTTCTCTCTCATCCCTGGCCAAATGCCTGCAGAATGCTCAAGAAGCAGAATGCAGGAATAGTGTTGGAAATTATTATTATACTAAACTTTATTGATGGGAAAAGTGACTTAAAGAATCACTGTGAGTCAGCTTGACATGGTGGTTGTTGTCCTATACTGATCCACATACTTATGTAGCTATTTAAAGAAAACAACACACTGACATTGTCACAGGGCATGCTGTAATTATGTAAAGGTAAAAATGTATATTAAGGTCTAGGCTTCAAATCCTCAACTTAATGGTTACATTTTATTTACAAAGAGTAGGATGACTCACTACAGGGTTTACCATATGAAGGCTTACTATTTTAACATAACGGAGAGACTCGAGAATTGCTACATGATTTGTACAAGCCTTTTTATGACTGAGCAGTGAAATTTATCACATGTCTGCATGTTTATGTGTTGTGAATACAATTTTCACAGTTGAATAATAAGTGATGTTGAAACCAAAAACATGCATAATTAATATCTATTCATGTATTTTTTGCTATTGTACTTTTTTTTTTAACTCTCAGCTTTCATTTATATAAACCTTTCACTTTTTTGCCCTATTTCTTTTTCAGTTGCTTTTGCGCAACTTCAACCGAGTTCGGCGCTGTATCATGTTCCTGATCAACACGGGATGCTACATCAACAGCTGCTTCGAATGGGACTCTCCGCAGAGGAGCATCTGTGCTTTTGTGGTATGCGGAGGTCCACTTATGGTTACACTTTTCATGCTGAACACACACAGTAGAATACCCACACACAGATATGTTCTCAAAGGACCATTCCTACTAGCAAAGTATAGATCATTCACTGTTAATTTCACACTTGTGACATAAGAGACTGTTGATATCTCAAGAACAGTTCAGTAATCAAATATACTCATATGGTAGACTGCCTCTTTTTCTGTCCTTACATTTGCACAAATGGGGAATACTTTTTTATGGCACTCTCTTGCTGCTAATGATTAGAGGGCTGGTTTTGCAGCTGAAAACACTATTTTATAAGAACCTCAGATGTCCAACTAGCAAGAAGATGCAACTACAATCTGTTAACATTTTGGAAGTAGTTCCTGCACACGGTAAAAAAAAAAAGAAAAAAAAAGACAGCCCCTCACTCTCTCTCCCCTACCCATTGGCCTCTTCTTCATCCTTTCGTTCTCCCCTGTCATCTGTGTCTGGTATTAAAAGGTGAAGTGTAATTGGACGACAGAGCTATCAGTAAAAGACATTCTCTTGCAGGCCAGTGAGTGGCTGCATTGAGGTTCCAACCTTAAAGATGACAGAGCAGGCATTTAATCCTGTCTGCTATAGTGTCCCTGACTTAAGTAGCTACAGGACAGGTAGACCCGCCCTGCCCCAGCCCTTTACCATGGGAGCACTTAAGTGTCTCCACACCAGACATTAGCAGCATTTGGCTGTCTGACACCAGTTTAATCTCTGCAGAGGCTCCATGTGTGTGTTTGTACAGCGGGTCACAGTGTCATCACAAGACATGGGTCAGAAGAGACATAGTATTGATCAGTTAACATTTTCCCTTTTGTGTGTGCAAGCTCGCTTGTGTGTGAGCCAGGAATGCACATGTTTGCATTTTCTCATGAGCTTGGCACAAGTCCTTGTGACTTACCTTTGTGTGATAAAAAAGAAGAAAAAAGCAGGAAGAAATTCGCAGAAATCAAGGTCACTTCATAAATGTCACTCTAAATGGTGAATTGTGGCGGAAGATGCAGCCTTTGATATTCTAGGTTTGTATGAGCCCTAACGTGCACGGTCTCCCCGCAAAGCCCCTCACCCTTTTTCAAATGCACGACATATTTCTGATTAACAGCTCAGACTATTCATATTCTTATTGTACTCACTTATATTCAAAGAATTTTGATGATCACAAAGGATGTATCTAGGCCAAGGACAAAGTGTTTTATGGTTTTATAGAAATTCTGAAATTTAGGTGTCATGACGCCCCCCTCGCTCTCTCCGCCCCCCACTCTTTTGGGAGTCAGCTAACGTAGGAGTATGCACTTAGCTAAAAGCATCAGAGTATTTAGGGCCTCTCCTCTATGCAGGTATTCCCTCCCTCCCTTTCCATTTCTTCATCTCATTTCTCCCTTACTTTGAGAGGCCTCTTAATCACTTCACTCATCTCTTTAAGTGGGTTTTTATGGGGGGCCATCTGGCCAAGGTGGTGCAGTCATGAAGGTGTACTGCTGTGTGTGATTATGGGCATGTGTGTCTGTAGACATGTGCATTTCTGTCTGGCTGTCTTTCTAGACAGATGTTACACTTAACTTTCCAACATGACTGTAGCTACAGAGGTGGAGCTGTAGGCAATTTAACCTCTAAACTTGCAAATGCATGCACTTCATAAGAGTTAAGCGAGCCCGAGGGGGCAAATTTAAACATTTTTGTACATTTGAGAGGATTTTGTGAGCGTACTAGTGCATCAAAACGCAGTTGTCATAATGTGTCATAGCGCCACATTCTCTCCACAAAAATGCTCAATTTCTCTTCATGGTCTTTTACTCTCCTTCTGCCCAGTTCTGAAATGCCAGCCGCATGTACACATCGCCCATTAGTGCCAGCTGTGATTAGTGTGTATGTTGTGTGTGCTTTGTGTGTATGTGAGAGAAAGAGCGATATCACATAGTCTCATATGCAGCTTTTCACTCTCTCTCTCACACCCACACTGCTGTCACCCACCCATCCCAACAGTGAATCAGCCACCGTGGCAGCTTTGCCTGAGGCGTTGGCACAATGGACGGGACTGGAGTTACCTCCTGTCCTGCATGATGGGTGGTGTCTGTGTGTGTGTGTGTGTGTGTGTGTTTGTGTCTATGGGTAGTGTTTCCATTCCCTTTCTAAGGGTTAAGCGCCTGCTTCCGTTGTCCACACCTGCAAGCTGAGTGTTTCTCCCTTCTATCCATCTATCCATCCCTGTTATTCTTTATCTCTCACTCCCTTCCTTTCCCTTTGCTTTGCCCACCAGAGAGTTGAGGCCATTGTCGGGCTGAGCGGTGTTGGGTTCTGTTCTCTTGCCGCTGCCAGCTCTCCCCACGGCCCCTGCAAGACAAGGCTGTTATTGCCCCAGGGACCGCAGGCCGCAGCAGCTCTTCCTCCAAACAAATTTGCTGTAACTTTATCTGCAATTGGGCCCTAAATTGGGAGCAAATAGAGGCAGCTTTGTGGAGCTCAGGGAAGGGCGAGGGCAGCGAGCTGGGGGTTGTTGGGGAGGCTGGGGAAATGATACCAGGCTCTTTTATGTCAGGCAAAGTAGGACTCTTATCAGGAAGAGAGCCCAGACAAGGGAGCTACTTCTAGAGGAAACTGGAGCACCTATCACCTGCTTTGCATTTAGATAAAAATTCACCCTGCTGAAGTAAAAAAAAAAAGGGGGAAAAAGCAAAGACAGGTACAGAAGCAACTATTTGAGTGTGCGTGTGTGTGTTTGCACATGTCTGCCTGACAGTTTGATGCACACACACAGTGTTCCAAGACGCCATAGCAGTCAGTGGTACACACCACTCTAGGTCTCTTTAAATTGCTCCTTTGACTCCTCTTCAAAGAACCTCTCTAACTTTTAAAAGTTTTTAAGTCGGGAGTTCGTCTTTGCCCACAGCAAGGGACAGCTTTGAAAGATATACTTTCACATTTTACTGCTCACATTTTGATTTGCAAAATGAATAATAGTTGAAATAGAGTGGCATGACTAACAGAGAATACCAAGTCAGAGTTTAATCACCAGAGATGGAGACAGTAGAAAATGAGGCTTTTTGTTAGGGTCTCACATGTACAGGTTCCTCACTTCTAATAGGTGCTGGTGTGCGTGGTTGTACTGTGACCATATGCTTTACTTTAGTTGACTCTGTCTTAAAACGGTGACTGGTTTTGTTAGATCAGTTTTGGTCATTTGAACAAATCTTTCTTTGGATGAACATTAATTGAGCTATGTTCTGTAGCTGAGCAGCAGGGGGCAGCCTAGCACCACTGAATGATAAGTAGGTCTGGTCAGACACAGGACACATTCTCCCTCCCTCTTGTTCCCTCGAACTTAACAGGACTCCTAGTTGCTGTCTGGCAACACTTAGTGCCAGCATGGAAATTGATGTAAGAGAGATAAAGGGGAACTCTGAAATCCAAACTTCAGCTTCATTCCACTGAGACAGAGCAGGGGGAAAGTTAGCCCGGTGTGTGGTTAATGTAAGCCAAAGCACTGAGTATTACCCTCCCACAGTGCTGCGGCAAAAAGCCGTCAGAACGCAGGCTGTGTTTTGAAACAAATAATGCAACTCTCAAAGTATCATACTAAGTGTGTGAATAAATCATTTTGACTCGTTGTGTTCTTAGCATTTTTAATAAAGATTCTAGGCTAAGATTTTTTTAATAGTTAAAGAAAGCATTAAAAAATTCTGTGGCAATGGAATCTGACTACAGAGACATCAAAATGACTAAGAATACTGGTTTTGAGTATTGATATTTGATCTAAAATACTATAAACTAAGCTCATTTTGTTTTCTTTGTTCATTTTGTAATTGTCTATTTTAATCATACGAATCATTTGAATTTCAGTTTCTGCTTAGATGTGAAGTTTGCCCAAAACCAATGAGACTTTTACCATTAATAAAATTGGTTTAGCAGATTTGACAGTGGGAAATAGGGCTTTCCTTTGTTTTCTAATGTGACAGTTTTGTTTTAAAAAAGCTCAGAGCATTAAACAAGACTGTTGAAGCACAGATGACTGAACAAACACATAGCCCGTTTTAATGACAAAATAAACTTGCAGGTTAAAGATAAATTGCCTTTTTAGTCCTGACTTTTTTTTATTCAATTAGTACTACAAGTAGCTAGTAAAAAAAAATTTAATAAAAAAAAAATGAAAAACTCTCTGTTACACATTTACAAATAATATTGCTAGTTATATTATGAGAAAGAAAACAGGGTTTAATTTTTGTTTCGTCACCAACAGAACTCTACATTTATTTTACTTCATTGAAAACTAAACTAAATATAAAATTCTAAATAATTTGCACAATTATAAGAATATAGAAGCAGACATACAAAAAGTCAATTACACTATGTTCACATAAAATATTCACATTACCACACAGACAAAGTGAAAATGAGCAATATGAAAGATATGAGCGATGCTCGGCAAAACATCCTTTGTGTGTGTTCAGATCTCCAGAACCACCATCATATATGTTTCGAACCACACAGAGTCTTCTATGAATTATTTCCATAACCTACATCTGGCGCTTCATTTATTATCTTCCTACTCTATTCGATCCAGCATGTTTTCATTGTTATGTTTTTTTTTTCTTTCCGCTGTCTTTCTCTGGTCACTGACATCCACAGCAGGCTCCTTCCCACTCCCATCTCTCCAGGCGAGGAGCCCTCTATCTGCTGTAACAAGCGATGGGGGGTGGCTGCGGTCGCCTAGTCCTAGTGGAATTAGTGGAAAGGTCCAGGTACTGCAGGGCCCCACTGTCCAGCCGGTGGGCACATAGACCAGGGATCGACCACTGCTGAACCTGAGTGTCCAGTTTCGCTAGCTGCCAGTCAAACTTCGCCTTCAGACATTTAAACCAAATAGAGGAGGAAAAGCGGAGGTGACAGGTTAAACAACCTCCGGCATATTGGAAAAGGGGGAAGATTTAAAAAAAAAAAAGAATAAAAGTAGATTTTGAGATTTACTTTAGTCATCAGGATACAGAAGAACAAGTAATTTTCCTGCTATGTGATAACAACATGAGCAATTAGAAAACCTGGCGTTATATTTATAGAGCAATATATGCCTACTGTAAGATATATTTATAGCAGTGTGTTTGAAAGAAGTTAATGTGTATCTGCATGAAGATGTTTGCAAGTGTGCAGTTATTTATAGAGTCTACCAGAATAGGTTTAAAAGATATGAGCTCCTTTGTTTGTTCAACTAAAGTCAGGTTTCTGTTCCTTCATTGCACATTGTTTAGTCAGAGATTATTGCAGTGTTTATCAGCGTTAGAAGAACTGCATGTTTGTAAATTAGAATAATTTGTTGGCAGTTGGATAATTTTAGGGTTTATTTGAAGAAGAAATGTAGCTTTGAGCATTGTACTAATAATATACATTTCTAATGTTTAACTTATATCTGTTTTAGCCTTGATTATTCAGTGTCTGTTTGATTTCAGTTTGCATATGAGCCATTCAAACTTTCATGTGATCAAAACTGTTTGCAGTGATGCTCAGATGGAAGAATTTGTCCATAACGGAACAATGTGCGAGTGTGTGTGTGTGTGTGTGTGTGTGTGTGTGTGTGTGTGTGTGCGTATTCATGTCTCTTTGCGGTTCAGGGTCCAACTAACTCCACTGCACGAACGGCAGACCTGCATACGTTCTGTAAAGGGGCTATTGAACCTCATATTAACATCAACCCAATACTGCTAACACACTGAGGAGTCTTTGTCTGTTTCTCTTACGCACACACATGGACACTCAGAAATAAACAATTTGAATGTTCATTATTAAGCTTCCTCTCTTTTGTCAGTGCCGTTTGCCCAAACAGGATAGATCATAATTGGTACACAGACCAATAAATCTGTTTTATACAGTAATCGTCTCAATTTCACCACTCTTAAAAGTTTCCCATCAAAACTGATTGTTGAATAGGAATGTGTTTCCACACAGAGTAATTAATTACAAGTCTTCTTTGCTAGTCTTTGAAATAATGGATTTCTTGTTCTTGAATTTGATAAATTTGTTTGGCTAGAGGACATTAAGCATTAGACATGGTTTGCATTTTCAGTATTTGTTATAATTGCTGCTGAGAGTTTATCAGTCATGGAAAATCTCTGAATGCTTAAATATGATATTAAGAGAAAGGATAAATATTCTCGTTTTAGTGTTTGCCTCTGACAGATGTTACTCCCACACAAAATCCCATCTCAACTGTTTTTCACAATTGACTCAATGTTCAAAACTCACAATTCGCACAATAATGCTTAAAAATATAAAGCCTCCATCATTTGCAAGTTTTCTTTCCCACAGATATCTTCTCCCGTTCACTTCAATAATCTGTTGTTGGAGGCGAAAGAGCCCTGCCAAAACTAGAATACAGGGTTTTAGAAAAGGTTAATTTTCAGATGGTACTTTTCTTGTTTTGTAATGAGAGGGGACGTATAGAGGTTATAGTTTTGGCAGATGGGTGCAGAGGAGGTTAGAGACGGGGCATGCAAGTCTTTTGGTGTAGGAGAAGAGGGTATTGGGGTTTGGAGTGACAAGGTTAGGGACTCAGGTTGTGGGGTGTGCAGGGTCATATGCTGGAGTTTGGGCTTGAGCAGAGAAGGGTCAACTTTGAGGTGCTGTGTCTGAAATGGTACATGACCTCAGACTCTGAGATGATTGGCATGGAGGAAAGAGGCTTTGACGGCTACTACTCATCCTCGCCATCTTCCACCTCAGCTTGAGACCCAAAAACCTTTAAGGGTCAGGGTGTTGAACCTCAGCTCACTGAAACCAGGCCTGTACCTTTGTTAAATTACTGCCTTAATTCTACGCTTTAATCAAAGGAGTTTATGATACTGCACATGAATGTGTCTCTAAATGCACATTTGGTCATCTTATGCTCTCCATGTAAGCGCATGTATGAGGTACCGAATGCGTTCGCTGTTATCCCCGCACTAAATGATCCGTTTGTGTTTTCCTTTTCTTCCAACAGATTTTTGTCATCGTTGTTTGGAATTTTGAACTTTATATGATTCCTCTGGCTTTGCTGCTCCCGTTGGCCTGGAACTATATTCTTATTGCATCGGGGAAGGATACGAGACAAGATGTGGTGAGTAACCCCAGTCCTTCTTGGTGTCACTCCGCCTTTTTTTCATCTCACTGTGAAGCCGATTTCTACACACAATGCAGGATTTAAAAAAATCAGTCACAGTTGTTTATATCAAAACATTGCATTTTAGGTTTATTATCTCCTTTAATTGTAAGCTTTATACATACATTTGTGGAATTTATACAAATTCATGATGTGAAAAATTTGACAGATCATCATGATTAGATGTACAGCTGAGTGCTAAAGCAACAAACTTTTCTAAAGAAATTTTAGAATAAGCCTTTTGATTAAACTGTACTTGAAAACTTAGAGCAGAATTGGAATTTAATTTTAGAAAATCTCTGCCGATTTAAAGGGGAAAAAAAGAAAGAAAAAGCTCCATCTGCCACACGAGGAGCTGCACTCTCAGTGCATCTCACATTTCTCTCTTTGCCTCAAAGAAGGCAAAGAGAGGGGAGAAATAATAGGCTGTCACCTTGAGCTATGTTACGCCACTTACCTGGTAGTATATTTATTTAATTCATTTATTTTTATCTCTTATACCAATTAAATGATGTCAAAGCAATGTCATGGAGAAACAGACATGTTTTAATCATGCCCAGGCACATTTGGAGACTAGAGAGTGAAAACGAGTGAGAGAGCTGGACTATGGAGTGAGCGTGAACAATGAAGTGATTAATTTTAATAAGTGCCTTCTTCCAAGACTCAGTCGGAAATAACCCGTTAACAGACTTCAGATTTTCTTGCAGCCTCTCGCCTTCTATATGTATATTTATCTCTTCATAAGGATTCTTTGGGTTAGATTGGATTTGGAAGCCATATTAAATTCTGTCATTATTATAAACCAAATCTAATAGCTGTCGGTCATTGTAATGTTATACAGAAAAATGGAATTAGATGTGAACTGTACATGACATACAGCACAGATGTGCTAAGTCCTCAGAGTTAATCGTTTCTGTCTATAAGCCTCTCTTACCAAATTTGTTCATCTAAAAAGGGACATTAAAAGGAGCTAAATGAGACAGATAAGAGTCCTTTTGTAGCATGACAATAACCTACACACAACACACAGTGCTTTTTGGTTCATATTTAAAAATTTAAAAGATTTAAAATCAAGTCAAGATTTAAAGGTTTCCAAGTGAGTTTACAGACAATTTTTGAATACTCGAATTTCATAGGGTGCTTTTCTTCGCCTGTAGATGGCGACATTGCTTGACGATAAGATTAAAAAAAATCTAACCTGTCTCAATACAAAACCCAGCTCGATGATTTGTACCACTACCTGCTGCTTATATTCATCTAGACCTAATGATATGCCTGATACTGTGCACTTGAAATAAGTGAAATAAAGCAACAAAGTTCACTTGTGATAGTAATGAAGCACTCATATATTAGAGGGCCTATAACACTTACTTCATGCAGAATGTTGTTTCTCTTTTAAAAAGAAATATATGAAGTATATGCTATGGTCTGTTATTTATATTTTTTCATTTTCATTCAGTTTCTTGTCTTCTGGATTTATGTGTCCTGTTATAGTATAAATGGCGCAGTGTTGCTTTGCCTTTGAATGTTTCGACAATATAGCCATCTTCAGAGTGTAGTTTGAAGTGCTATGAATTCAGAGGACTTTTAATGTCTTCATCTGACACAAGGCTTAATAGATCATCAAGGCAGTGATAGTTTTAGCTATAAGTGCACTACTTCAAAGCTTCATATCTGATATTCTTTCAATTAAATGTCTTCATTTTTTAATACAAATATCCTTTCAGCATGGCTTTAACTTGGTGTGATGTGTACATCTTGCAGTTTGAAAATACTGATATGTGTGTTGGAGTGTTGGTGCTCGTGCTTTCTCGGGGGAGAAAATATGGAGAAGCTGTTTCTGACTGCTGCTGAGACAGTGAGAGGAAAAACACTCAGTAAAAGCGACTGAGACAGCATTAAGTTATTAAGTCCTATTAGTGAATGTGCAGACGTGTCTATTATTCATTAATACTGACTATCGCGCAACAGTGTTCAAGTTGTCTGTGTCCTTGTCAAAATGTGTGGATCTACTGTCTGAATCTGCAAATGCATAAACCGCAACAATATATTGGATAAAAGTAGGATTAATTGACTAATATATGCATCATTAATGCCTGTCTTCTTGCTGTTGCGACCATTGTGCTTAACAGTATAGAGCAGCACGGAGCACACAAAGAAATTTTTCTGTCATTGTCTCTCTTGTCTCGGTGTTGCACTCTCACTGCCTCAGAATTGGTGAATGTGATGAACCATATCTACTTGCTCCATTATCAATCCTCTCCCTCTTTCAGTCACAGTATTACTATCTAATGTCAAATAAAACTTTTGCACACAGTAAAAGTAACATGTTTTGTATGCATCCATTATTTCTAAGGCTTTTATATTTGCAGATGCTATATACACACAGACACACACTTAGACTCGCATGTTCAGACAGAGTATCCCCAGAGTCTTGTCCCTGTTTGTTTTCAGTTTCCCAATCTGTGCCGGTACAGCGGGGTGGAGGATTGGACATAGTGAGAGCATATAGTATCTTTATTCTTTGCTTCCTCTCCTGGTCCCCTGGATTTCTCTTCCGAGTCGTTATCAAGCTGAAGTCATGGTCGACTCACTGTTTCCCTCTTGCACTTGGCAGAGAACTGAGAAGAATAGAAAAGAAAACAGGGGGAAAAGCTTTCTAATTACTTTAAACAACACACCAAATTAAAGCATTGTGCTGAGCTGAGCAAGGGTCAGCATCCGGAGCGCTGCGGTTTTCCAGCAGTCTGGGGTGAGGGTAATGCCAAAAGAATCTCTGCTGAACTCACTCTGAAGGGTGAGAGGGAGAGATGGTGGGAGGAGAATGAGAGAAAGTGGGGGAAAAAAGTATACACTTGAGTACAGACTTCCTAATGAACTGGCCTTGATTCATCTGATGGGTTCAATGTGCAGACCCTCCTCCAGTTTTACACCACAGCCACAGTCCATGGCCCTGTCTATAGCAAGTAAACAAACACAGTGTTCTCTACATGCAGTAATTCACCACTCAGGGTCACTGACTGTTGTGTGGTTACATGCTGCTTTGCAAACAGATCCCGAATCAGTGCTCCTTACCCTAGCCCCAACCTTGACCAGTACCTGCTAAGCAGTCAGAGCGTCCTTAGAACAGCGATTAAAGGAGCCATTGCAGCAGTGAGGTTCCCGACCTCTTCTCTTATCGTGTAGCACTCTGACCCATTGAATGCTGACTGTTTAACACTGTTAGCTGACCTGTGTCATACTGGAACATGTTCACTGAAACAAACAAGAGGACTTTTTATGCTTCTGAATCGATGTAGAAGAGGTGGATACTCTGGGCATTCAAAGCTGATTGTGTATTATCAAGAAAGATGTCTTATCTGTCTACATTTGTGTGGAATCTCTTTTTGCTGAGGCGTGGAGGATAATTTTATTTTATTTTATTTTATTTTATTTTATTTTTTCATTTTTCTATTTTTTTGTTTTTACCAAGTAGGGTCCCTCTGAGATGAAAGAACTCCACTTCTAGGGAGTTCTGGTGAAGATTGCAGTGCAATAGGTTTTATTGTATTGACCATTTTAAATGTTATTATACCAACATCATATAGGCCTTACCAACTAAATCCAGTTGTAAAACTATATAAACAACAGCAGTTTCCTTCTGGGGATTTCTTAAAACATCTTTAAAAGTATGCATCGAGGGGAATGTTTGTAAAATGATATTTCTGAAGCTCAAACCATGCATAAGGAGCATAGAGGGAAAAGTGTGTCTAGCTCTTCTCTGTCTCTCTTTCTCTCTCCCTTGTATGGAAACCAGGAACAAGTTGGAGCCTTAGACCCATCCCTGACCTGTTTATTAAGCCACCATTAGTGACTTCTGTTAGAACAGTTTTATGTTTTGGCTGTGTCTCTCTTTCAAAAATTGACGTCACAAAACAGTAGTAGTAGATCTGACTGAAAACCATAAACTATGCTCACTTATGAGTGCTAGTAACACATCAATAATAATTTATCTGCCATAATAGCTTGGTTGTCTATTTAATCATAATGTAAAATGTACAAAATTAATATCAACATAATTTACAAAAGTGAAACTTGCAAATAAGAGTGTAAACTTTATATAAATCAAGTGAGAAAAAAGATAGTTCTTTCAACTGGATCACAGCTGGTGTCGTCACCCATCGTCCACCATCCTGATATAATGCAGGTTTGAGGCATCTCCACATTTGCTTCATTTTTTAAGACCTGGCAGCTGCGTCCATCTTTTATGTACAGTTTATGGATCCATCCCACACCTCTTTCAAATGAAGCCGCCAGCAGGCAGGGCTATGTCAACCAGAGCACAGGCAGGTCTACTAGAGGAAGAGGAAGGCTTCAAGATGCATGCACACGTGTATCCTTTCATAGCTGTGTGTAACGTTGATATGTGTGCTCGCTTGCATGAGTGTATACGACGAGTACTAAGATTAACAAGCAGGGAAACATTCCCAACACATATACTTCCTTGATGTTCTCTTGGCCTGGAAAAGCCCTTACCAGATGTTATAAATGTGTTACTTCTGTACAGGCTGTCGCAGAGGGTACATATGGAACACGGTGATGTCTCTTTCTACCACAGGATGACGGGCAATTAGGCCTCGTCACACTGGAGGACCATCCTCTTTATCCCGTGCTTCAGACCATTACATTGATTCACCCAATGGATCCGCCAACCCATTACGGAAGAGAAGACCTTAATGGCCTGGAGATACTTCACACTCAGAAACGTGTCTCTAGTGACAAGAAAAAACTGACTACTTTCAACCCACTCAACATAATCAGTATTAGCATTTCCATAAATACAAATATAGAGGTAAATCTGCTTGATAGAGCTTAGTTGTCCATAAAATGATAATGATTAACTTTAATTTTCTGACAATAATATGTATTACTACTAGTTGGTTTCATTTGTACTGTATAGAGTGCGAATAGATCCTTGTGCTTTTAGTATGTTGTCTATTAGTGTAAAAATAATCTAATTAATTTTTGAGACAGTAATATGGTCTGATTTAATTTGACCATTATATTATTTTTAGAGAAATAATTAAATTTGCTAAAGAAAATAGCATTTTTAATACATGCTATTTTCTCTTAATTTCGCATCTCAGAAACCATGTCTGTATTTCTGAACACACTGAGTGTTGACATCTGCCCTCATTAAGAGCTGTACAAAACACAGGTAGAGAAGAGTAAATATCAGGAAAGCCGAAAGAAAAAGAAGAAATTGCTGCCTATTATACCTCATCTCCTCCAGAAAGTCACACCTCCACTTTTCCCCATAAGAATGCAACTCTGAAAAGACAAGGAGAATGAGGAAAAGGAGAAGGAGTGGGAGCAGGAGACAGAAAAAGACAGAGAGGTATTCTGAGAGACTGAGCGACGGCGAGACAGAGGCAGAGGAAAGCAGCTGTGGATGGCAGGCACACCTCAGTGCGGAGTCAGACATGGCAGTTGGTGACAGGTGACAAAATCAAAAGGTCATGTCACTTTTAACTGCGAGCGCCTGTGCCCCGCTGATTTCCCTCGTGCCGCCCCGGCATCAGCACCGCTCATCTCTGCTCCTCTCGTTGCTTCTCCGTCTCTGCTAAACTGGCAGATAGGATGGCAGGCTGGCAGGCAGAAAGACAGGCAACGGGCATAGTTTGAAGCGGGACGGGAGCATCAGGGACGCTGCTGCAGAATTCTCCCAGTCTCCCTTTTCATCATGTTGCCTCCCCCTTCTCTTTGTCTAACTCCCTTCATCACACTGAACCTTTGTAAGTGTCTGTGCTCTTTGCGAACAACGTCAGCAGTTCAGGGTTTCTGCCTCGGTGCTTGTTGTTATTTTGTCTGTATGGTACACCCACTGTAGCTGTTTGTGAGAGTTTCCGTTTAAACCTAGAATGGAAGTCTACAGATTGTATATAGTTATGTGCAATAGATTGAACATCAAGTATGCAACCAGTGCTAGCCCTTTTTTTATAACTGAATAAGACAAGAGATTGTTGTCTGACTGGGAAGGACAAACATCTTGTCATTATGTTGAGTTTCTGTCATCTATGTAAGTGAAGCCTTTATAATTGAGAGTTTATTTGAATAGCTCCTCAAACTCTATCTAAACATTTGTTATCAAATAAGCAGTGAGAAATGTAAGAATGAGTAACTGGAAACTTAATCTTTACTAATTTGGTGTTCCTTTCGGGACTATAAAGCTGCTTTTCTCACCTCCTACCATCAGCCTCCAGCTCTGGTAGCACCCCAGCCTCAACTCTTTCCAGCCCCCTACTGGGTGAGTCCTGGCTCGGGCAGTGCAGATGGAAGGGCCCCCCTCTGAGGGCCATGGCTCTGACAGCTTGTGAAGGGCCTGTGTGGGTCAGCCTGGCTCAGCCTTATCAGACACACAGCTCTCCCCAGTCCGCAGAAACTGTGGTACAGGCAGCACACATACACACTCATGGACAGTGAATACCAAGTAGGGCCTTGAGATCCCCCAGCCAGCCACTCTGCCAAACCTCAGCAGCTGGAGAGGTTAAAACCCCCTCACGTATCAAAGAGGAAAAACAGCAGGAGGACGGAGGGAGGGAGGGATAGAGGAATGGGAGAAAATAGAAGGAAAAAGTATATCTTCATGTTCACCTGGATGTCTGCCTTGGCGTCAATTCCCCCTGCGGCTGTCATTGGGAAGGTGAGGTGGGGAAATGGTAGAACTCAGTCCGGCCAGAGAGAAAGAGGGGTGAGTTGAGATGTTTCAGAGGAAGGGTGAAAATGATGATGTGGCTACAAGTTCTGGTTGTAGAATTTAACTTTCCCTCTGGAGTAGTTATGTGCACTTAGTTCATTGATCTAAAGAAAGTTTTATTCAGTTTTGCTTTGGAAAAATAATCAATCTGCTGGAAGTAGTTGTGTTTGAATCCTCCCGTATTCTATATATCCACATCATGTAGTTACAGATAAATATGTCTTGTAGAATAGTTATTTAACTTTTTGTAATTTTTTGATATTAGTATATTCTATACTTTTTAAGTTATTTTTGTCTTGGTACCACAATTAAGGACAACATTCTGTAATATATAACAATACTCTTAATCTTACTTCAAAGACATAAATGAGTTTATTTGAGTCAGGGGAGTAAGAAGGAATCAACTTGACTAAAATGACGATTTGCCAATTAGAAACTGGAGATAACTCATTCAAGATACCACACATGTAGAGTTTCTGCTGTGATAGAAGCTAAAGAGCTCATTATCATTTACTATCACATTCACCTTAACACTACAGAGCCATGTATCCAACAATCAGAAAATCATATTCATAAATCTATGACTCCTTGAAAGCATGCTCTTTGTCCTTGAAAACACACTAGGGGTGCTGTTGCACTGTGGTTTACAAGAAGCTTCTTGATTGGTAGTTTTTGAAAAACTTACTTTGTGTCTTTTATTCCAGTCGTTATGCCTAAGTAGCTAGGATGTATGACCTTTTCAAAAACATCCAATCCTTTTTCAAACTCAGCCCAGATAGATTTGACTAAGCACCCTACTCTTGAGCTGCCACAAAGCAAACACGATCCACAAATATCCAGTCCTGTACCAGTGAATGTCAGCTAGTGCTAACATGAAGTTTCCAAACATACCAAGGAGTTCAAGTTCTGTAGCCATCATCTAACAAGCACCAAGTAGATCAAATTAAGGGAACACCACAACACCTCTGTGATTTTATTTGGCTGCTCAAATGATTGAACTGCCATGTCCTTATATATTGGACATAATTAAAAACCTCTCATGTAGAATAGCAGGCTTTTTTCAGAGATGTGATTATGCATAATTGTTACATGCAGCTGAATTTACGTGTAACAGATTTTCATTTACAGACAACATTTTGACTTGATGGATAGTACAGCAAAGGAGTAAAAATCCTAGTCACGTAGCAGAACACTTGATGGGACATGAATGCAGCAGGCACATACAGTAGTTTTAGCAAATCAGCTTTTAGGTCTAAGCCAAGGCCTAACAGATTGATGCATACTTTTGCAGCCATTGGAACTCTCAATGTCATTGTGTTCACTTACCTTCTTTGTGTTTATGTTATCACCATCTACTGTTATGTATTTATGGAGCGCAGTGTAATCTATAAGAATAGCCTGCATCATCCCTGTATCATTTGAATAGGTCTGAATATGTTAATCCTCACCTCAGTATATACTGAATTGACTGGAGCAGCTCTGCAGGCAATGTGAGCGCAACGCGATCCTGTCGACAGCAAGGCTTTGATGCGTCCCTGCTGTAATGATAGTTATTCAAACAACATGATAATGGGGGGGATAAGCAGACAAATTATATCACACACCAAACAGGTCTTAGAGAGAGGAAAGAATGAGGCAAACAGATGAAGAGGTAGAAGAATACAGAGAGGGAAAGAGAGATGTTTGAAATTCATCGGCTGTGCTGAGGTAATTTATATCCTCCCTTACTGAGACAGTAGCTTCAGTGCACGCATTTAGCCGTGGCAATCTTCAGGGCAGATGACATGTTTCATGTCGTTTTATTTATTAATTTTACACTGTGTCTCATGCAGGAAACATGACTTCTCTATGTAACCAGAGGCAAGAGAAGGGAGTGAGCAGAGCAAAGAGCAGAGAGAGACAAACGACTCTATCATTTTCTCTGTCTCTGTAGGTCATGCTTCTCCAGCTAGCTCATGCTCATTCCTTTGTTTAAAGTTTCGAGCATGTGCCAGGCATGCCCCAGTAAAGCCTCTGTGTGGAGGATTCCATTATGTTTATATCTTGGCATGGGTGAAAGGATTTGAGAGGAACCATGATGTCTTTTTAAACAGTTATAGTTCATTTGTTTAGAAATGCCAGAAGGCTTTCATTTTACAGTATCATCATGTAAACATTGTATGTATTTGCTGAGTACAAGAATTCTGTCTCTGCTGTTTATATAATGTGATGTTAAATTTATTCTGTATTAATAAAGAGATTGTCAGTTGCAAAAAGTCAAGCTTCTTTGTCTAGACAGTGATGGAGTCGCAGCAAACTGGAAATAACCAGTTGCTATACAGTCAGTTAAAATGTGCAGTTCTGTGCATACATGCACAACACTTTACCCAAGTGATTCTGAGCTATTGATAGAACACACACACACACAAACACACACACTATTGATTCTCCCCTCTCAACTCTGCCGTTCTGAACTCCTCTTTGTTTGTGTGGGAAGCTGCATTTACATAAGAGGCTTATGTCAGCCGCCACATAGTTTCCCCCCTTATTCCAATGAAAAACAAAAAAGGACAAAAGCCATTGTCTTGTTAAGTAATGATTTTTGGATGTCTCCAAACTAGTTTATGCTGGAGGTGGTAAGGGGGTTGTGGTGAAGTCGGGGCTTTATGAAGGTTTATAGGGGGGGTGGGGGCTGGTAACGCAGTATAACAATGAGAGCTGATGAATTCTGAGGTTGACAGCTGTAGGGCTTATTATATTGGTGTTTATTTATGCAAATTGGGAGCAAGAATATGACCTTGTAGCTATGATGTGTGATTGACAGAGATAGGGTGGATACAAGCAGCAGTGACCTCTGATTGACCATATATCTGAAATTGTGAACGTTTACCGAAGATTAATATGATCATTAAGCACATTGAACCAAGTTCTTGTTTGTTCAGGGTTCTTTTTATATGTCTATACATTTGTCTGTTGACATGTTTTCACATACAGAAAGAAGTTTGGATATGTGGGTTTACATTTTCTTTATTTGAATGCAGATGCATGTAAATGTTCTGTAACTAAAAAAGAAAAACTTGAACTTGAAAGCTTTACTGTTGTGCTGCATGTGGTTTGTTGTTCTGAATGTTGTGTTGTGTTGCAAGGCAAGTCATTTTTCTTCCTGTTGTACAGTATGTCTCATGGTGTCTTGGGGCTTCAGAGTAACACTGGCTCTAGTTTCATCGGTCGTGCACCACTGAAGCAAATAGTTGCCGTTCTTTGTGACTTTCTCTCTGAGCTTAAGGCTCTCTCCTTCTCTCTCATGCAACATCATTCTGTGGGGAGCACGTATGATAGATAGGTGAATATATAGAACCTAAAGGTAGAGGTTACAGGCGAGTGCAAAGGTTAGGGAGGTCAGAAGAGACCGAGGAGAATCAGAAGATGCTGCTGTCTTGTCCCTCTGAGTGCTAGAAGATTTGAATGCTTTTGTGCAATGCGATTTGAGTGGATGAATAGGTTTTAATCCTCAGCCCATACAAATTCAAAGCCAAAGCATTTGCTTACACTTCCAGAAGTGTCAACACATTTGAACAACAGAATGTTTCTAAAATTAAATTCTACTTCAGAAATGTTCTGAAGCTTATGACACATTAGCACTCAGAAATCCAATAGTTGTGCTATCTGCATGCTGCCCATACTCATTAACAAACTCTAGTCCGACATAAGCATAACCAATCAGCTTTAATGTGCCTCATTGGTTGTTCTGATGATTTAACCCTGTGTTATCAAATATTTATCTAATGCTTAAATGTTTTTATGTCTCTTTGTCATTTTTCTCTTTCTTCTGTTGGAACTGTCAGCAAGCAGTGGAGGACCTGCTGGAAGAAGAGGATGAGGATTTTGACAGAGATGACAAGGTAATTATGTCCCATGTCTGGGATACACACATGTACACGCGCACAAACACACATTGCCTCAGGAGGGGTTGACACTGCTTCACAGACCGGAAACACAAACAGACTAACAAAATGACTTCATCTTCCCCTCCCATCTCCTCCCCTGTTCAGTTTTTCTCACCGCCTGAGGCACAAACACATGTTCACAGATTGTACAACCTTTTAACCTTTTTAAAAGTTTTCTCTGTAGGTATATACACAGCACATTCCTCACCTTTCCACCTTCTAGTTTGTTTTATTTTAGTACTTTAATGCAGTTGGTGCACTATCCTGATAGTTCCTTTCATGTACTGCTGTGTTGGATTTGCATTACTAACATTGTGCTTCACGCCTCTCTTCCTGGGAACATGTACCCATATAAAGTGCTTAGTAAGCTATTTAGGTCCATTCACTGCTTCTTTATGTCCCAGTAAAACAGCATCTGAGCTTGTCCAGACACTATCAGGTAACAACAGGTGGCTGCTTTACTGCTTCTGCTCGTTTACACTGTAGGAACAGCTACTGAATCAAATGCCACTGGATAGGGTACAGTACATTGTCAATGCTGCACTTGGGAGCAATGATTTAAATTATGTAGCTCTTTATTCACTCTATTGAGTTTTTTTGTGTACCACTTTGTAGATAAAAGTAACTTTATAGTATCTAATAGCATGATGACTCTCAGGCAGTGTAAAAGGAAGACAGTGTTACATCTTTAGACAAAGTTTAAGTCCTTTGCAAAGAAAACCTTGGACTAATATGACTTGAACTAATAGCTGATGCTTTACACACACAGTCTAGTGATGTAAAGGTTAGCAGTATGGCAGGCAGTCTTTTTGGGGGAGAACTCTGCACTTAATTGCCAGGGATTCTGAACATACTTAGAGAGCAGCAATCCTACCACAAGTATTTGCACTATAGGTGGATGCCTGCATAAAAAGGGCTAAAAAAACACATTTATAGTGCAGATGGTCACATAGTCATTCCACAAGTAAGTCAGCCAGTCAAGCAATCAGCCAGCCTGGCAGCTATAGTTTGGTGATGAACACACAAAGATATGCAAGCATTACATCCTCTCCCACAGTGATGCAGAAGCAAAGTTTCATGGCTGTGAAGTTCCAAGCCTGTAATGTACGGGAGGGGGGGCACTGACTGAAGATATTCGCCAAGCAACCTTGAACCTTTTTTTTTTTTTTTTTTTACCCCTTCCTTATGTCTGTCCTCCTTCATTGCTTTCCTACCTCCTCTCAGGAAAAAAATAAAAATACAGGCATTTGAAAAGCTGCAGATTATATGAAATACATTTTAGACTTTCATATTGAAATGAGGTGCAGAGGCAGCTTGTGTGGCCTCAGTCAGATTTGGAGCCAAACTGATTATTCCAAATAAGAAGGCCTTGCTCTCTGTTCACACAGGGCTGGGATGCTGGATAGCACAGCTGCCACAAAGACTACAATTTACCAACTCTGGCTTCATACATTTTGATCTATCGCTCCCCTCAACTGTTAGCATTTCATTTAAGCTGTAGGGAGGTTGAAAGGGGGCATTTTCCTTTTTTCTGCGCCTATATCTCTCTCCCCTCCCACTCTCCTTCTACCCTTTCCTCAATCGTTTCCTTCCCTGACTTTTTTTTCTTTCTTTCTTTCTGTTTAATACTTGCTCTTTTCCTTCTGCTCTCCCTCCAACATGGTTAAGTGCAGAACAAATGGAGTTTCAAGGCTAAGCAAATTTGTCTTTTACATTGGAAATGAGGTCTTTTACATTGGATGTGAGCTTCAGCATTAGATAGTATGAGTAAGTATGAGGGACGGGTCAAAGGAGGCCTCTTTTATGGCACAGGCCTATAGGGGAGAGCGGGAAGAGGAGGGAGAGAGCAGAGAGGAAAAAAAGATTAATAAATGTGCCAAGGCCTCATTTTAATTGAACTTGAAGCATATGTTGCAAGTACGTACAATCCGTCCCAGATGTTTACTCCGGCCATGTGCATAGCTCTTCCCAGTGCACCACAAGGCAGCTATTAGCTGGATAACCTTTGCTCCAGAGGCTAAATGGGGTATTACATGGCCAAAAAATAGAGCACCTGTTTTTCATTGCAGCGAGGACCCCTTGCAGGCTTTCTGCCTTGGTTTACCACATGTGTTTTGACTTAACAGATTGTTGGGCAGACGTGAAAAGTGTCTTTCTCGTGAGCAAGTACTGATATTAGCCAGTTAATCTCAATCAGAGTCCAGCATCTAGACTAATTGATGGGGACAGCTGCGTTTTAAAGTCAAACAGGCAGACATATGAAAGGTGAAAGAAAGGTAGACACAAACAATTTTTTTCTCCTCTCTAACTTCCAGCTGTATATTTTTGTGTGATGATCTAGAGCATGGGCTATTGATTGATTTATATTATTTAAACACACTGGGTTTATAGTTGATGCCAAAATCCAGATTCTACTATTTCCCTTTAAAGTCCATTGACATGGTGGAGTAACAAATCTTTACTGCATCCCGTGAGGCCATGGTAGTAGTGGGCCTTACCTATCCAAATACATTGTATTATTCAGCATGCTATTCTTTCTTCTGTCAGAATTTTTCATCATTCATTAAACACATATCTAAACTTAAAGACATTATAAACATTATATAATGACTTATACTGGTAAAGTTTCAGATTGCAGCCAACTGATTATCTCTAGTTTAACTTTTCCCTCCAAACATGTTAGTGGCCACTGAATATCCAAAAGACCAATGTTGGTTTGCCTATTCGGGGTTTATTTAAGATGATTGTAGAGTTTTGAACTCGGTTATTGGATTATCAGGGATGTCTAGATATAAACAGCTCATTTTGTCTTTACAACAGTTCTTATTTTTATGTGATTCTACAGTAATTAGCACAATACCTCCTAGCAACATCATCTGCATATGAATTGTCAGTCACTTTGGACACATTTCATGTAACATTTATAAGTTTTTTAACCCATTGTTCTGTCATTTCAAATTAACTAAATGGTCAGGGTTAAATGAAATGTACAGACTGGGTGTCATCCTCTTACAGGACATACTAAAATATGTTGCATTATGACCTGACAAAAAATCTTTACTGCATGCAACATGATTTATTGTGTAAAAATGACACCTTTTTGTAAGAACAAGCTGTTCATAGAAATTACCAGGGCTGAAAAGTAATTGATATACTATATCTAGATAACTGTATACACAATTTGAAAATGTTGATGTACTAGTTGCAACATAACTATATGTATTAAGATAATAATAAATATTAACATGAATTGAAATTAAAGATTGAATAAAAAATAAAAAAATAAATTTATATGCACATATAAATGTCTCTATATATCTTCCACATCAAAGTAAAAGTATTTTCTGTAAGGTACAGTGAATTAGTCCCTTGTTAATAGGAATTTCATAGCTTCAGAGCCACAAGAGCTTCATGCAGAGTCCTAGGTAGATGATATGTAGTTTAAAGATGTGGGAGAGAAAAAATATAAACACATCTGACACTTCATAATCTCATTTTCATATGTACAGGTATTTAAAACAAATGTTTACTGTATGTAAGTTGATTTTAATCATTAGACCCTGGATCTGTACATATGTGAGAAATAAAAGTGTTGATTGTTATTCCATCTAATTGTTTTTGCCAGGATTCATACAGACACAACACTTTAATGCTCAACATGATGCTTAGAATTGTGGCAACAATCGGTCACATGATTAGTCAGACTTGATTTGATGGCTTTGCACCTCCATTGTTATTTGAAAAGTTGAACTTTCCACTGCAAACTATACTAGCAAAAGCAAGGCAACAAACCTACAATTAGATTAACCAGTGCAAGTTGTCGCCCCATTCGAAGACAATAACAAACAAGAACGCTGATGCCTGAAAGATATACATTTGAATCTGACTATACACCTGCAATTTTCTGCTATTATCAGTGAAAATATGACTTCATGCCTCTATAGTCATCCATCACCGTCAACACAAAGCTTTTCTTTCAAATCTGTCTTGTTTAAGAAACCTGTGTCCCGCTGTACCATTATAGGCTCTTTCAGCATCTTGAAATACAGCTTGAGACTTGAGGAGAGTGAGATAGCAAAAGCATTTTACTCTTTCTTATATTTACAGGCTGCTGGCTGCAGGGGTTTTAGTGTGTAATCTAGCTCATGATGCTTTCTCTCACCTGTGGGCTCACTGTCCAGAGCTGGCAAGACACGATCACCTTTAGGCCGTGGGTGTGTATTTTTGTGTTTAAACATATTTGTCTATTTGTGTGAGTTTCTCAGATGCATGTGTTTGCTGCTCAGCTGCTTCCCAGAGGGGAGCTTACTGGAAAAATGGGGAGAGAGAGAGTGAATGAGAGAGAGACAGATTGAAGGAGTGAGGAGATTACCCTCACACGGTTGACTGGTCACTGAAGCGCTTGTGCTCCGCTCAGCTAGGCTCCACTAGCCTCAGGAGGACCTGACACAGATAAGATACACACTGCAATCATGTCCTGCTCAGGGGCTTACTGCTCGGTGGAACCCCCTCTCCTTTTCCCCCACATGTCTATCTATCAATATCTAGCTCACACATACATGTACCGACAAAAAACCTTTTCCCTCTCCCATTTCTTAATCATTTTGTCCTCGTAGTAAATATAGAGCAGTTATTATTCCAGAGCTGGAGCACATTGATCTAAGAATTATGAGCGTTTTGGTCTTCTTTTTACTTGTTGCTTTTTTTATGGACCCAATTCTTCAAGACATCCAGTTTTCAGGTCAAACAGTAGGCTATTGGCTATTATTCAGTGTTATTTTTTACCTTGCTTTTTGAGGCAGCAGCTTATTCAGAAATGGAATTTATACTACATTTATGTAATATACAGACATCTTACAAGACACAGATGTGAGTTTTCTATTTTAAAGTAGGGCTGACAAAAGTTGCTAAATCTAAAATCTTCATAATCTTAAGTAAGTGAATTTACTTGTCTTATATCTGTATTAGCAACAACAGCTCTAACAAAAAAGTGACAACTGTAAGGTCTAAACCAGCCTTATCTCTTCAATATAGGCTGTTAAAAATATAAAGCATCACTGAGCTGCAATAGCTGGAGAAACATTTTCACAATTAAATATTGTAAATTAACACAACACCTCTTTCAGCTATACCACTCAAATTCTGTTTTTTTCACTGCATGAAATGGACAATGCTACCGATGCAAAATACTTTCAGCTAGCTGGTTCATACTTGGATTGATTGTTTTCAACATCCAACCCAAGCTGGTCTAAGTCAGTCTAATATGCAAATCTTCTATCTTGCCTTATATATACTTAAAAAGAGGCAAGTAAATAGACAAACATTTGACATTTGATTGATTTTGATTGATTTATTTTTTTGTACATGTTTGTCATGCTGCTTCATTAAGTTCAAATCTACATTTTATAAACTACACACTATTACACACTGGTCTGTTCAGCATCAGATCTTGTGATATCTCCAAGGAACATTATGTTACTGAGAACTGTGGCTGTTTAAATGATGTCAGAAGAAGCTCCAGTCTTGTTAACATAAATAGACACTCTTTTAGAGTATTTAAAAACAACAACTTGGGCCCTGGTGTACCTTGAACGCCTTTTCAATGAGTCCACTATGCATACAACATAGACTGTATATGACACTTTCCTTATCTTCCAAAATCACAGAATCTATTTATATTTATTATTTGTAATACCGAGAAAAGCCTTACACACTTTTCTGCTTCCCTACAGGCATTACTGTTCACAAACACATTTCCTAACACCCAGTAGTTCAAATGGGGTGTATTTATCAATGGTTCTCTAGCAAACATATAACTACTTAAAAAAGGCTAGTATTAGCACACTGATCTGGCTCCTACAGGCCCTACTGCCAGTTTTAGCTCTTGATTTTGACTCAAATTATCTTTCCCTTTCTGCTTTTCTCTGCCCATCCCTTAATATTTATTTCTTTTGTACCATTAAGACTGTTCTATACTTCATATAAAGTTAAAGAAAGTGTACTTTTGTCTCATAAATATGTCTAAAGATAAATTTTTTAAACTTGAAAATTTCCAGACATCATAAGGAGCTGTGGAGCACCCTTCAAAGCCCCAGCTCTGCTCTCTCAGTCCCAGTCACTGCACTGTGCTGATTGCTTAGATAGGGACATGACATAATGTAATTGGACTAAAGAGAGCAATGGGAATTATATCAATGCACCGAAAAGAAGCATGACTGAAATATTGTTCTAGGGAGGCTATTGAGCTTGTGATGCATGGGGTTGTCCTCAGGTATCGGGGGGTTTCAGCTGGTGAGGAGAATAGGAGAGACTGGAAGAGAAAAAAAAGTTTGAATGTCTGTGTTCTTTTCTGTGTGCTTCTTGTGAAGGATGAAAAGCGTCACGCTGTAAAAGATGCTTTGACTTTTCCGCTTCATTTTTCTTCCCCATCTCACTGTCTCTTTTTCTGCTGTTCAGCAGAGACGCTGGTAGAAACTGCATTTTAATCATGTTTGGCTAATAGAGGGAGGAATGAAAACAAAGAGGAGGGTGAAAGAAGCATGGAGGGGTATTGTCTCTCTATGCAAAACACACACCATTGTTTGTTTTTCCTCTTTATCACACACATACATCAGGTGGATCATCTCTCACTATCTCTATTCCCCCCAGATACTTATCTCTAGCTTTTTGTCTGTTGCTTTCTGTCATGACTCTCTCTCTTTCTCTGCTTCTTTACCACTCTCTCATCACCTTTTCTTTTACCTTTTCTTTGTTATGTAAATGAATTTTTGCTAATGTTTTGCACTTGGTCTTCATAAAAGTTTTTGGTTACAGTATACTCACACTGGTCTTTATTGAGATTAGTGGCACAGGTGCTCCTCTGGTTGTGGTTCTGCAAGAAACAAACAAACAAAAAACACATTGTACTCAATGAAATACAAGCCTTATATGTTAGCAGAGTGGTTAATTTTTTTCTTCACAGTCAAATGCATTTTAAAGTCTAAACAAAGGTAAGAACTTTAAAAAAAAAGTCGTCCTTACAAAGCTAAAGCTGTTTCCAGTATTCTGCTTATGTTATCTTTTTGTGCAGTGGATTTGGTAAGAAGGATGTATAAGACCCAACATCCACCATGTCTAACCCTCTCACTTTAATTTTCTGTGGCTGGTAAAGAGAAAATCTCACTGTAATCTATCCACAAGGACCCTAAACCAGACCCCTGGGAGGAGAGCCGTGATAAAAACCATATCCTCGAGGATATGTTGGCTTCCTGGCACTTTGAGTGGATACGAGCGATGGTGGTAAGTGGACATATGTGTGGCTCTGGCACGGACTCCTGCTGGTGTGTGTTGCTGTCTCCCGGTTTGCTGTTTAGGTCATCGTCTGTCCAGCGGCTTCCGTCTGCCGTCCTGTCAGGTTTTGTTATCAGTAACTGTTCCCTGTCCACGTCTTAGTTAATACCCACACACTGCACGTTTGGCCTCCAACCCAACTCACTGCAAGGGCCATGCCTGTGCCTGCTCTTTAAGGTGACGGGGAATCTAAGTGAGCTCCAGCATGGAAGCTGCTCCTGTTCTTTTGTGTGACATCCCTGTAGCGCACTGTAGAGCTGTTATACTGCAAGGTGACAGCTGTAGACTGAAGGGTGTTTACTATGTTTTGGGACTTTTGGCTTTGGAGTAATAAAGGGTGACATAAGGAGTCACTAAATGTATTTCTTCTTTCAATAAGAGCAGTAAAAGCTGAGTATTTTCCCATTGAGTGGTTAAGCAAACTTTCTTTTTAATAGGACTAATTACATTCCTCTCACAAATAATGATTGCTTTTGCATCTCATGAATCAAATATCTACTGTAACACACTCATTTTCAAATGACTCACTTTCCTGCGTGTTTATATGTATGTGTGGTGGTTGGTGGGGTGACTTGAACATGCTTGTGGGTGCTTTTTCTTTCAAATTCTTTCAGAAACAGCAAAAGTATCTTATATTGTGGAAGAAAATCCCAATGCTCATTATACCTAATGCAACAGTGTATATTCCCCCAAGTTTTATTGTTTTGAATCACATACACACAAGTGGCTGAACCAGCTGAACTTCTCAATTGATGAACTATGCATCAAAGGCTGACACTGCGCTGCTGGTACTGTAGGTGAGGAAGATTGTGCATGCTCTCATCCACCCAAAGTAACTCTGTTCAAGACTCTCACTGAACAGGATGTTGGAGATGGCACACACTCAGCCCTCCCGGTCTCTCATTGGACAGAATGTGGAGCACAACACTTGACAGCAGCGTTGTCTGAATTTGAAAGTCAGACATGTAAGAAGGCAGCCGCCACCTTTTCTTTTAACAAGAGTCATAAATCTGTAATGAGCACAGAGAGGATGCATATTTTATTTACTTTTTTGAAGACATGATCCCCTCAATTCTTAGCAATGCACTCTTCTATTGTTTTTTTCCTTCCAAAACAAATTTTAAGACAGTAGATTTTACATCTGTCTCTATTGCTTGTGTGTCTCTAAACATGCATACATAATTAAAGTCTGCCAAAGTTAGTCAGTTTCAGAGACTGAGGTGATGAATCAGATGTAATTTAACCCCATAGACAGTAACATAATGATGTCATTAACTATATAAAGGGTATTTAACTTTTGCAACTTTCTTAGAGGTATAAAAGCTTGGACATACTTTCATTTTGGGACGGTCAAAACACTGCATATGTGCAGGCATATCTTTTAAATCCAGACCTGGAGACATCGACAGAGAGACATACAGACTGACAGACTGGGGAAGATGGGGTGGAGCAGCTACAACCAGGCCAGCAGCAGACAAGAGTAATGTTGTCCCATTCATCACACTCTGCCGTACATGATCCTGGGAAGGACAGGGGAAGGAGAGTGCAGGAGCAGGGGAACAGAGGTGAGGCAGGGTGGGTGGGGGTCGGGTGGCGTGCAGCAGGAGGTGTGGAAGGGGTGATCAAGAGTAGAAGTTGTGTTGTAGTCATTTATGCTTGTTCGCTGGTGTATGTCTGTATGTGCCTGACCTTGAGCCTGATAGAGTAGCTGGCATGGTGGAGGTGATGAGAGGCCCCAGAGGGAGATGGGTAAAGATGATCAGTGGCAAGCAACCTCCTGCCAACCAGACACATTAGAGACACGCACACAAACACACACTCCTAACACGAAAAACTTTTCTATTTAGGATACGAAGCAAAGGTCAAACTGAAAATAAGTCACCACCTTCACCAACTCTTCCTTTAACTCCCATTTTCTCTTTGTCCCTCTATTATTCTCTTTTACATATGTGTATATTTATCCTCGCACTGGGACTTGACTGGGTGAAGAGACTAATTAGTACGGGGGATCATTGTGTGTGCCTGGTCCACCCTCAGCTGACAGTCTTAACTGGAATTTGACTTTGGCTTTCAGGGAGCAACCTTTAGAACTCATACTGACATTCTCCAACATGTGTACATCATATAAACACAGACATACACATAAACTCTAACCTCACAGTCATCTGTTTGTGTCTGAAGGAGTGGGATGCTCGTGAGCATGGCCTTTCTGTGTGTGAGCTGCTTGATTAGGACTGAGAGGACGTGTGGTGCATCTCAATACCCTAGTTAAACAAATATTTATGTGTTTTGACAAAAAGACAGGGAGGGAAATGGATGTATGGGATAAATTATTTATTAAAAAAAAAAGTGTGAACATCTGCCTCTCTCATGTGGCCCTGGCAAAGATCCAAGTTGCATGATTTTATTTGAAACCATACACAATATTTGGTCTTGTCATTGTTTTCTGATGACAGTAGTGATCTTATAGGCCAGGTCCTAAAGAGCTATTCCTTAACCCTTTGAGGGACCTCTATTGAATCCTACTTTATACAATCTGTGACTCGATGTTTCCCTGTGTAGATTGTATTACATGGAATAGACTAAATAGGCAGTATAGAAATATAAATGGGCAACATAAGAAATAATTAAAAAGTACCACATTCTGCATTTATTTGACTGGATATTTAATTTTACTTCAAATTGTTGCATATACAAAAAAAAAATCTAATTTTATACAAATTGGCCCATGGGTCACAATATAAACCTGAAAGTGATAGCAGCACCCAGAAAAAGATCAATTTTATTTAAACAAAACATCTTAAATAAATCTCTGTGGGGTTATAAAAGAATGAATAAACACGGTGAGCACCAACTGCAAAGATAAAAGACAACTGAACCACTTGCAAGACTCAACAGCTATGCTAGTCTATACCCACACCTTCACAGGTGTGGAAACTTATGAAAATTAATCTCATGCACCACCTGAAGGTTTTTGTACTCCCACTGCAATTACGTCACATCTTTCTGGACACAAAATCATTGTTTTCATTTTTTTTCATTCACAGTTGTACAGGGAGAGACAACAAGACATCTAGTTCTAAATATGAAGTGGATGCTAATCATATTCACTATTTAATATTTTGTCACCTCTGGTTCTTGCACATATTTTTGAAATTGAATTTGTGTCACCCCTGTAGCAGTCATTGGTTTTCCAGTGGTTTTTTCTCCCTTCTCCTGAGGTGGAAACAGGAGGGATACCGACTGTCTCTGCGGTTACAAAATCAACAAAAGTGCTTTTGGATGCCCTCTGGGAGCCACATATTAGCATGCTGTCACGTTTTATATGACATTTCAATTTTTACTGTGCTACCAGAGTGAGAGAGGCAAAACAAAGAAAAACAGGTGCAATTTTAGCACAGCAGCAATGAGCAGCAGTCACTTGTGGCTCAGACTCATTTCCTGGTGTGATGGGATGTATGCTGCTACATTATAACTGTAAGGTTTATCATTTTTATGGCATAACCCAGCAGGGAGAGCAGTGTGATCAGAGGTTAAAATAGTCTCAAATGGCTTTCTCTTTTCCACCCACTGGATATAGGACAGATATTTGAGTCCATAGTAATAGGCTAAGTCCTCAGTGACCTCTCTCTTGTTTAGCTCTAGGCCTTGGGTCAGTGAAGAACAAACTGTCTTTGCAAAGTTTACAAATGTTCACTTTACACTTTTGCATATAGATGTGCTTTGCCATGATGGCATCTCTGAAAGAAATGGAGCAGTCGGGTACACAGAGGCACTGCTCGTCTTTCCTTTGTTAAATATTTAATTGTGTGTTTCAAGGAGTTTACCACATTGTTTACCACAATTTACCAGCAAGTGCAGTGTGGTTAACCTGACTCGGCTGAATCTTTGTATGTGTGTGTGAGAGTATATCCCTTGGCAGTCTTTGGCATCACTGAGGGTTATTTTTCCGAAACACATGCAAACAGCTTGAATCACTTTAACGAGCGTTCCCCGTTGCTAAACTGATGACTGCTTGGCAGGGATTTCATATTGCACTTCACACATACAAACAATGATGCAAACTTTGGACATAACCACAAAAGATGCATATATTGTCTTTAAATGGCATACGTGCAATTAAAACATGCAACTCTCACCCAACAAAGGACACTGACTCACTAAATATTTCGGCTACCAGCTGAAACCAGTTAACCAGAGTTAATTGATGTCAGAGTTTATTCTGTACACAAAAACATTTCATTCACAGGACATACTGTCCTAATACTGTTTTTATTTAATAGTGTGCTGCTTTGCTGACTTTATACTGAGCACACAACAGAATAAGTGTTCCTCACCCTTTGCTATGAAGGAGATTAGAATAAAAAACAAAAAAATTTCCATAGAAGAGATAAACCAGCGCACAATAATGATGTCAGAGAAGAATGTGAAAGCAACCAGGTTTTATTGCAGGTACATTAAATAGAGCCTCTGGAGTTTGGAAGTCTAATTCACAAATGAATGAGAACAAGAACTGATGTCATGAGCTTTGATATAAATTTGAGAATAATAATAATACATTTTACTGTCACTCAAAGCCCATTATCCTTTTTTGAAAATATCCTGCATCATTATATGAATTTGCATGCAAACATAGTTTGTGCTCCTTGTGGAAAAGTAGACATCTGCATAGATTCATGACTGTCTTACAGTATAAAAAAATCCTCATGAATAATTGTTCTGATGGTAAACTGTATACAGTTTGTTGTATACAGATGGCACTCTAACAGGTCAGCATCACACAATATGTGCAACTGAACCTACAGTCACAGTCTATCAAAATTCAAGCTAGAAAATTTTAAGCAGGTTTATTTGTCATTCAGCATCATTCATCACAACACTCTTTTCAGAGATGATGGTATTTGCAGCATACTTTGAGCATCAACATGACTTGCGTCTGCTGCCAAGTCAAAGCAAGGGGCTGCAAAGATTTAATTTTATTAGCCTTGCCTTCATGGCTACAAAAACAAACCCTCATAGTTGCTTAGACAGACACAGGAAGGGACAGACGGAAATACAGGCCCTAGGTCTCCTGCAAAGATTTCACTCCTCCAGTAATCAAGACTGGAAAACTAAATAACACATTAGCTATTGGTGGGAACACATGTATACATACAGAAGGTGTGACAAAACTGTTCTTTATTTCAATTATAGTGATGGTTCCACATCTGTGGGAATATGGGTAGGAAAGGTCACCTCTTCAAAACAAAATTTTACCGTTTTACGAAATATTTAAGACAACATTAAGCTTTCTTTACTCATACTATGATGTATTAAAGCCGTGTCTCTCCTCTTTCCTGCCTGTGTAAATTATTTTTCTATGATTCATGAGATCACAGTCTAAAACAAATTTGCTCATTAGAAAAGGAGGCAGCTTTTAGAAATCAATGGCCCTCACTGTCTAATGTATGTCGGGATGTAGTATTGTTTGTAGAGTCACACAGCAAGACCAGGTGTGCAGATCAACCTTATCTCATAGCTGTAGGGTGTGTGTGTGTTTGTGTGCATATTAGGTTCCATTATAAGAACAGGTTGCCTGACTCCATATGTGCGCAGTGTGCAGAGAAGCTGGGAAAACAAGGTTCTCCATGGCCCTCAGTGTTATTGCTACCTCCCGCTTCCCCAAGCCGTGTTTGAAGACAGGAAATAGGAGTCAGACCGCAGTCCGAAGGGCATGTGGCAATGGTTTATACTCCAATGACCTCTGACCTATCCTTTCCACCCCCACACCACTCCCATGGCCCTCAAACCCTCTCCCCTGAGTCTGGGCTTGAAAATAAAACGTCCTGACCCGGCCCAGCCCGGCTCAGCCCGGCCTTACCAAGCCCAACACAACACTGAACTCTAAGATTTGTTTGAGAGAGGAATGAAAAACAGATGGACTCTGACAAAAGGACTGAGAAAAGCGGGAGTGCGGGAGGAAGAAAGAAAGGGAGTCTTGTAAAATATTTGCGAAGAAAAATAACCCAGGCTGTCTAATTATATCTATTTGTCTTGTGTGGTTTTGCTGGGGAGGCAATGTGGTCTCCCTGACTTCTCCATGGTTCATTTTTCACATTATCTGATGCTGGATGGAAAGTAAAAAGAAGAGGGTAGGTTTGGGGGCAGTTTGGGTCTCCTTGGGAGGGTTGTGGTGAGGTGGCTGGTCTCAAAGAGCAAAATGTGGTAAAGGCCTCTGAGGTCCTAAAGGTTTCATGTCTTTCACTGGTTCACTGTCCTCTTTGAGTATAATGACAAGATTTACTCAGGGCTTTATTTCTCTAATCTATCAAGGTCCATCAATCTTCATCTACAACACAGCCATTTTATACATGCTGTTTTTCTAACAAAATTCTAATTACAATATAGGGTTATGGTTTGTATTTTTTTTTCTTTTTTACTTTTTACAAAGGGCTATTTTGTGGTTAATTGACAGCTGGGATGTATATTTCTATTTCCCAGCCTTGTACATTCCAAATTTAGTCTTATTTAAACTATTAAAGTTCCTGGTATGTATTCAGTTTTTTCTTTCACAAGTGTTTATGCCAATTTATGGTAAAGTGCTAACGGTGGATGATCAAATTCTCCTACTCTTGTTTTTTTATTAATTGATATTACCCTTCAAAATCCTCACACATTCATCTGTATAGTTTTTCTGCTCTCTTTTGTTTCCCAAGCATGCCCACCAATAACATCTAGGAACAGACAGTCTGTGTGTTGATGTCCTCACTCAGCCAATGGCTTTTGATCACCTCATTGTGTCCAGATCTGTCCTGTCCCTGCCTGCCCGCCAGTCAGCAGGCAGCTCATTGACTGTTGCATGACTTCTTAAATTCTTTGCTTTGTTTCAGTGAGAGCAGCAGGGTTTATAGACTTTAGATGGCCTGCCTAGTTTGTGGTTTCTCCTCTATTCTCTAGCAAGTTCACAACCATCAAAACTTGAAAAGGAAGAGCTGTTCATGGTGGTTGACGGCGTTAATAAGGATGATAATGATGTCATGGATGGTGACATCATCACAGTGTGCAAGCCAGCAGAACAAAAGAGTGCTCTGCCTGGTCTTCGTAACTGCCTTGGCAGCAGTAGAAAGAGATCGGGAGAGCCCAAAGATTGATGTATCCATTCGGCTTTCAGTTTAATTCTGCATCCCTATTAACATATTCAAATTTTCCCGTGTGAGCATTTGTAAGGAGAAAAACATTTTGATTTGTTCTGCCAACTTTATATCTCTATTACTGCTTGAAATGAAAGCGCTCTGTCACTTCAACCAGGATATCCGGTGATTTGGCTCCCCTCTCCAAATCTTTGACGCTATTTAAAATGTATTGTTCTCACAGAGATGCCTGTGCCCAGCCTCTGTCTTCTTTCTCCTCCTTCTCTCTCCTTCTCTCTCCTTCTGTCTCTTTTCTGTCTGTCTCCATGTCCTCCTCCCTCATCCTTGCTTTCTTCCTTCCTTGCCTACATCTCTATCTGTCCTATTGCAGGACTCAGAGAGAAAGGGCTTCATGAACAAGCTTTATGCCATTCAGGACGTGTGCATCAGCGTGCAGAATGCACTGGATGAAGTGGCCTCCTATGGCGAAAGGATAAAGAAGTGAGTCGTAAACCCACTCCTCGGCACCCGGCCCGCTTCGCTCTGCTTCACTCTACATGTCCCAGTGTTTTTTTTCCACATTGCCGGGCTGCTCCGCCTTCTCTTGCCAGCCTAACCGAGTGTAACTCAGTGCTGTTCTCAGGAAATACTATCAGTGTGACACTCAGCCCTGAGACACAAACACAAAAGCTGTCTCTCTTTATGTCCATAACATCTCACTTAGCCCTGCATGACCTCTTAAGTGAATCATGAGCACACATTAGAGCACACATGCACACTCATTTTCTTTTATCAACTGCACACAGGCATTCTTACTTTCACATAGATTCTGACAAAAACTAGATGAAGGGAAGGTGTTTTGTTTCCCTTCACATTAGTGACCTTTGATTTTGTAAAACTGAGAATATTTTACAGATGAGTGTGTAAATTGAATTGAATTATGGACTGTCTTCACTCTCTCATGCTGATCTGTGAGACTTTGAATGAACATTTCCTGACTCCTGCCTTTGTTATTTCTTACCATAAGTAGCCAGACTAAGCTTGTCAAATATCTTGTCAATGCAGGGTTCTTTTTCTCCCTTTGCAGCACATTTAACTGGACTGTGCCTTTCTTAAGCTGGCTAGCGATTGTGGCACTTGGAGTAGCCACCACCATCATCTATTTCATCCCTCTTCGATTCATTGTGTTGGCCTGGGGTGAGCTAATCTCATATTGATTTTTTTTAATTACTTGATGCATAGTTAAATTTATATAGCATCAAAGTGAATCTGTCGCAGAGCAGTACTGTTTCAATGATGCATTTTGTTTTATTTTGATGAACTGTGTTGGCCAAAATCAGCAATGTAGAGTTACAGAGCGTAAAACAACCTTAAAGGTTTTTGTCTGCAGCATATTCAATTTACAGCATTTGCCAATAATCTCTTCTCTTTTCCAACTCTTCCCCTACTTGCCCTCACTGGTTTTCTCTCTACAGGGGTGAATAAATTCACCAAGAAGCTCCGAGACCCCTACACCATTGATAACAACGAGCTGCTAGATTTTCTGTCCAGAGTTCCCTCAGATGTGCAAGTGGTAGGTGAACTTTCCATTTTGACATCACATCTGACCAGCTGTAAGCTTGGGCAAGGGTTAGGCCTATTTTTTTATTATCTCCTCTACCTCTAACTGTTGTCTATCTCTTTTCTCTTCTCTTCTCGGCCTCTGGCTCTTCACTGTTGTACTTTCTTGTAAGGTGAACGGACTGTCCTTTGTTTTAGCCACGCAGACATCTAATCTAATTATTTCAAAGCTGTTTCTGTGTTTTCCTATTAATAGCTTCCTAGACTAATTCAATTTCCTCTTACATGGCTGGAGCTCTGTTGTAAGATAACAAGGTTAAGTGAGTTTAGTACCCAGCATATAACTAGGCTGATTGACTCCATACATATACTCTCACACACAATTACAGTTAGGTGTTGTTTCCCAGCAATGCTAGTAATTGAAACAGAGTGTAAATCAACATTTACCGGCCCCTTGCGGTTTTGCTTCTACATTAACCGTGAGATCAGATTAACTTTGTGGCTGAAGACTGCAGATGCTTTTTTAGGTGAAACATACTGTACGTTTGTTTGTGTGTGTTTGTACATGTGTGTGTGTGTGTGTGTGTGTGTGTGTGTGCGTGTGTTAACTATAACATGCTGTGCTTCCCTGGACAAAGTGCAGTTTAAACAGCAATTAAGCGGCAGCTTGTGAAAGTTGTGGTGTTATCCAGCACCAGTGGTGTCCACTGTGGCCGTTAAGCCCTGCTGAGCCGAGTTCAATACACACACACACACACACACACACACACACACACACACACACACACACACACACACACACACACACACACA
>JAOXYM010000012.1:18621517-18644577 GCA_028567055.1 Leptatherina wallacei | reverse complement strand
CCGTGCAGTTTTGTAGTTTACAGGGGCCTGCTGCAGCAGCAGGCACAGGGCAAGCCATGGACTTAAATGAGCCCAAGCTGTCCCTTCTGGTGAAGTGCAGCCACCTTACACACCTGGAGCCTGGGGGTGTGTAGTGGGGAAGGGGCCCAAGCCCGGCAGGTACGGGGCCTTTACAAGGTTCCTAATGAGGGCCTGCTGGCTAAGGTGGGGGCAGACGTGCTCAGGTCTAGTGCCTGTGCTGCTGGAGTTGTGCCTACTGTATAAGTAATACTGTAACTGCTACTGTACATTTATAGCTGCAGCTGTTGGAATGGTAATTGATGCCAGATTTCACCAAGAACTTTGAGGCTTATAGAGTAACAAGGTCAGAGAAAAGATGTTGAAATAAACAAGATGTCAAAATGATTAAGATTAATTTATCAAAACACACGGGGCAAATGGTCCAAAGTACAAGTAGAGTTGATAAGTTGTTTGACATGACTCAGTAGGACATGGTGTTTGTATTTGTATCAGCAAGAGAAAGTCAGCAAAATTTTAAGTAAAAAAATTTGAAGAACACTTGCTCTGAATCGAAAGGTTAGTTTCCTGAGAAGACATCCTGCTCTGCGGTCGTTAGCTAAAAACAGACCAGAACGTTCTGCTCTACGGTACACCATGTCACTGCCTCCGGTGGTGGGTTCACCTCATTGCCTACCCCAGCCTTACTGGGTCAAAGACGTCAGTGGGGTTTAAGCCCTTGAGGGTTTCGGATGATGCAGAGAGGTACTGGAGTCCAAATGGAGCATCCCCTCACAGGCACGTGTCTATGCCGCCCACTGGCATAGGTGCACAGGCCCACTATGCCTGACACCATAGATGACTAATGAAGTGCTATTTCAGGGCCCCATTGTGACCTCACACACATACATAATCACACACACAAGTTTTCCCAGCAGTCGTGCATTTGAGGTGGGTTGTAGGTGTTTCAGTGCACTGTTCCGCATCGTTTAGAGGTGCTTCAGTGCAACCAGAACTGATGAGGTTCTAATGACTTTATATACAAAGGGCAGCCCTAGTGGGCCACAGTCCATCATAACAAATATATCTTTACAGCACCACAGTCACTGTGGAATAACTTCTAAACCATCATGCAGTGTAGTTTATTTAAAGTTCTGTTATAGTTTGCAATAATTTAATTCTGCAAACATGGGTCCTAAAACACTAAGGATGAGCCCACAACACTACCAAATAGCTTTTAAAAACTGAGTCCCCATTGGTATTTGGAAGCTGCAATTCCTTTTTTACCGCCTGAACAGTGTGCTTAAATCATTATCTCCCTCTGTGAGCAGCCATTTTAAAGGCTGGCATGGTGTTTAAGTGCATCTGTGTGTGAAAAACTCTTAGTCCCTATCCATATAACAGTTTCTTGTATCTGCTTTTCATGTTTTGCCAGTGTAAGTTATCTTTATGATCATAATCAAGGAATCCTTAATTTCTTCTTAAACAAGACCGAACCTAACACCCTCATTGGGCAAAGTATTCCCTACCTGGCGTTTGGGACGTGTCACTGCACTGGTATGTTTTATGACACCATTAGGAGTGTGAGCTGGGGAGCGCATAAGAAGGGCCAAGGCAATTAGCATGCCAAATGGCTCTTTATGATAGGTGTAAAGGAGCTGGATCAAATCCCCGATACAAAAATAAGCATGAATTCCAATTTAGGGCCTAATGAACAGCAGGGAGTCAGGTTAATATTTTTCAGCAACATTTATGTTAGCAATGAAACCTCAGTGGACATACAGGGAGCAAAGTTAGGACGGTTAAAAGGTTGAAACATTGCCAGATGCCATCAGTCACACTTACCAGGGGTGTGTCTCCCTTTAGCTTTGTCCTTCCCTACTTTTTGAGATGAATTTAAGCCTTTCTCTGCAAACTGACAATTAGTAACTATTCTGTATGCATCTTGTCACTGCAGCTAATAGACAAAACTTTCCCTTTTTTGTGTGGTTTATTTGTTTCTTTGCACAATGGCTTATGTCACCTTGTTATATCATTTCTTTCAACACAACAATAGATTTGGTTTCTAAATCCTCCAATCTGTTCATGTCTAAATGGAACACATTAGTGTTTCCCTGGCAACATTTAATAACCCTCATGCTCCAGCAAGTGTCACCTGAGATGAAACCCACTGAGTTTTGTGCTTTCAGCAAAAAGGACAAAAGAGAAGAATAACATTGTATCATTAAAATGATTTTTAAAAAATCTGTTTATTTACTTTCCTACCTTCCTTTTTAAATTTTTTTTTTTTTGCTCACTCTCACCCTCATCTGTCTGCCCACTTTGGCATCATCAAAACATTGTCAAAGGTTCAATGTGAGAGAGAGAAAGACAGTGATGGAAGGAGAGGGGAGCAGGTCCCGGGATGCTTTGTGGGTAACACTTAAATGAAGCACAACGCGCCATACACGGGACCCTTTCAGCAGAGCACACTTCAAAGCCTGTTTTGCACTTGTACTGTCAACATTTGGGAGTGGAGGGGAGCGAAGGTGGAGCAGCCTTTGAGCAGTGTTGGGTCTTCACACACCTCTTCTCCTGTCTGCGTTCCCCTTTAAGCTTCCCACTTGTATTCCAAATTGGTTATGTGCTTGCTGCATTACCTTACTTTTTTACCTTTTCCCAATACTGATATATTTTATTTAGCTAACGTTCCACTTTCTCATTGCCTTGTCTGCCTTTTCTTCTGTTTTATTTTTTACTTTAACTACCACTTGCTGTCTGCATGGGTTTGGTGCCTGTGTGTTTTTATATGTGTATGCATGTTATTAAGTGAGGTGAGCGGGGGAGCCAAGGGTGTAGCATCAGGCAGGCCTGTCACCTGTAAGGTGGAATTGAACCTGTGACGCATGAGCCCCATTTCTCCTTGCTGGCAGCTCTTCACAGAGAAAACTCTTGTTTGATTGAAATGTTTTGTTTTTTTGTTGTTGTTTTTTTTCTTCCTCTGCACCATTTCTTTTTGTTGATCCCCTCTGCGACTCTTCATGAGAAACTAAACCATACTCTCTTCTGACAGGCAAACTTTTCTGTTTGTATGCACTCACAAAGAGTTTTGTTTGGACAGGAATGTCAACATGGAGAATTAAATTGCTCTGTTCCTTTTTTTGTTGCTGTAGGCGTTTGGCCCTATAAATGGGACCAATAACATCAAGTGATCCTGCACAATACCTGTCCTACTTTTGGATTCATACAGGCTTGTTTAAAGTTAAAAACGCGAGAAGAAAATGAATTGCATATAAAGGAACACTTTAATATAGATTATTTTTTTTCAAAATTGGTTTCAGTTATTTGTCATTAGCAGATATGTCCCTTTAATTCCACTTCACACAGATGTGCAGTTATTTTCTTCCTGATGTTCCCTTATTGTTCACTTGTTCACTTAATTGTTCTTCCACCGACCTACCACTATCATTGATCACAGTCAGTGCAGGCACTCTGCCAGGACTGTCATGGTCCCCACACACATACACACACATGCATGCACAGATGGGGCAACATAAACCCCTCTCTGTCCCTTGGGTTTTTGTTTCGTTGTCTGCTTTCGTTGGCAGGGCTATAAAAGGATCCACACCCACATGAGAACAGTATCTGTCATCACCAGTGTCCACAGATCTCCCTCTGTCTCACCCAGTCTCTTCTTCTGTCTCATTGTTTTCTCTCCTGCTTCCTTTGTTAGTTTGTCCCGCTCTCTGCCCCTTTCTTCCTTCATCTTTTTATTTTGTCTGTTTCAGCCCCTTCTTTGTCTTTCTTCCCATCACTCTTTTCTCCTTTTTCCCCCCTCCACCTGGATTGCTTTAGACTCTCTCCTACTCTCTCTGCTTCCTTACTGTTTGAAACAAGATGTTGTATTTGTACAGCTGTACAGGAGGATGTTAGTTTGCCTTGTGGACAGTGAAAAGGATCCAAATTCAAATCAGTGCAGTCTGGCTGGCTAGTGAGGCGTACAAGGCAACACATGCTGGCCTAACCACTCTGTAAGCACCTTAACGGGACATTGGTGACCACCACTGTGAGACAGAGGAAGAAAAAACCCCTGTGACTAGTGTGTGTGGAGTGTGTGGATCTTTATGGGATTTTAATGATAAAGTAGTGGCAAGGCTGTCTTTCTGTATGATGTAGAAGGTGTGAAGAATGCAGATATTGTCCCTTTGTTAGTAGTTGTGTAGGCATGACACTTAATTTTTCTGTGGAAATACATACAGCCAGTATGTCTCTTTTGTGTCTAGTACTTGTGCATTGCAGGGGGAGGACCGGAAGGCTTCATTGAAGCAACAATAGGAACCAGTAGTAGATGAATGATAAAGCCTTGTTCCCAGCCAGTGCTGAGTTGCTGCTGTTCCCGTCCACAGTACAGAGAGCCACCATGAGACAGAACAGAGAAATCATATTGATGTCAGTTTTCTGTCTGTCTGGAGAATCATAGAGAGTGTCAGTCAGTCAGACAGACAGAGTAGCCTATACCACATCAACTTAAGAGTGATTCTTCAGACGTTGCCGGCTCTTTGGTGTTGAGTCTGTTACGTCTGCTTTTTTTTTTCCTTTCTATTAGTATTCTGATTCAGTGGCTAGTGCTTGTCAGTGTCTTGAATCTGTCTTGGGAAGCAACTGTATTTGTGTGTGCATGAGTGTTCCATTGAAAGCAAGCAGTAGTCTTTGGTTTTTGCTTCTCAGCCACTGCAGTGCAGTAGCGTTTTAGTGTCCTTCACTTCTAGATAAGAACTGTTTTTTTGAAAGATCTGTCCATCTTCTTCGCAAAGATTCATATCAAGAGGGAATGGGTTTCCGATGGGGCAATGAGTGGAAAGTCCCCCAGATAGGATGGTGAACATTATATGAAGTGATGAATTAAAGTAAAGTATTTTGAGAAAGTGTGTTTGGTTATGTCCTGGAATACTTCCCGTAATCTGATGGTTGCCTGGCAACCTCATGGTAAACAATGCTTCTGTAGGTCATTGGTCTAGATCAAGAAATATTTTAGAAAATTTCTCTGTCTAAAAACCTGGCCTACCCATTTTGCTTTTTAATGCTGAACTTACCAGCTCCTGTCTACAACTTGAGCTTTTTCTGACACACAGAACAGCATTATTGCTCTTCTTGAATTCTCAGCAGGAAACTAAAGAATAAAACAAGGCCGTTGTCTGTGTAGATATGCATCATGAATTGAAGTGACACTGAAATATTTTATGACACTTCCTGCTTCTCTTGAACATTGAGCAAAAAGGAATGTTTTTAACTCTGTAAATCTTTTCTTCTGGCTCTCCATTCTGTGCATCTTTAAATTACTCTAAGTACTCTAAGTAATGACTTCATGATAATGTTGCTGTTCAGAACAGGGCATACAGTTCAGTTTGGCAGTTTTAACCTGACACAGCAATATTGAGCTTTCATGTGATTTCTTCAAGCCAATTTTGACATTGATGTTCCACCAGCCTTAGGTTTGTGGCAGATCTGTGTCTCACTGGTAGCTGGTTTGTATTTGAAAACAATTTCCTTTCAGCTAAGGGTCACAAGATTTTCTTTCTGTCAGACTCTAAGTAGCACCTTCAGTAATTGGTATTTATGTAGAGACATTTGAACTGAGGATTTTGGTATCGGAGGCTGACAGGAAATAGCTCTAAAAAACTTTCTCTGGTCTACGCTGAACTATTTGAACTTTCCCATTGCACCATGTGTCAATTAATCCATGAATGTTGTTAAATAAATCTCTGTTATGTCGGTATTGAGAAGCTACCAGCTTCAGTCAATCATGATCACTAACAGGATGTTAAAAGGCCTTGGCAAGTTAAAAGATGTTTTATAGCTTTTAAGACCACTAAATTAGTAATCTAAGTCAGTTTATTTACATTTTTGAGCTTGTGTTTATGAATTGGACCATGTGCTCATTTTGGAAAACCCACGATCAATTACAATGTATGCACCATCTTTTTTTAGTCTTTTGAATAGGTTGTACAGTAACTCCTCCTGAAGGAAAAAAGGGAATCCCAATACTTCTAGAACATTTGTATTTCTTGAAATTGTGTAAACCTTTGAGCAGAAATGTAGGTATAAAACTGGCAACCCTGTGTGGAAACAGGAACCTCATCAGGCAGAGGTCATGTGCAGCGTCAGCTTGAAGATGGAGAGTTTTGCACAGACAGACTGTTCTGTGACAGCAGCTCGGACAGGCTGAGTGGAAACAGGAAGCTATAGACGTGTACATTGTCATCTTATTTAGCTTTGCGACACAAATGAAGCAAACACTGAATATTCCCACTGGGATTGTTAGCCTCTCAAATCCCAGAAATTATTCAACAGTATACAGTTAATGTTTGGACTCCTGATTCAGTGTTTCGTCATGCAACCCCTCTGTTGTGTAGGCAGTGAGTTAAAGCAACATGTAATCAGTAATGTGTTGATACTGTAATGACTTTTCTGAATTCTTGATGGGTTACGGTGCACTTTTTTTTGCTGCCTGTCTCTCTCCCATCTTTCTGCCCTTTCTCCTCTCACCATCTTGCTATGCTGAGATGACTCTGTCTCTCCAAGCTTTCCCATGAGCCCTTGCCCTGTTCTTTGTTTGTTTGTGTGATCCCTTCCCTTAGGCCACTGTTATACATCTGTGGAAGTATGTGTGTACGTGAATCTTTGCGTTGCGTTTGTTAGTGAGCGTGAGTGTGTTTGGAGCTTTGAACAGTGTGCAAACACTGCCTTTGTGTTTGCGCATGTGAGTGTCTGCATCTGTGCGTGCACACTGTAATCAGTGTGTAATCCCTTCCCTGAGGCCACTGTTCCACGCAGCTGGATCGGAGCCTCTTGAGGGTCTCTGTGCTATTCAAGCATCCTTTGCTCTTTCCACCTGACCGGGTGGTGTGTGTGTGTGTGTGCATGTCTCTGTGTGTGTTTTAACAGGTGCAGTATCGAGAGCTGAAACTGGATCCCATTCCCAGTCCAAATAAAAAGAAGAAAAACAACCCCGGGTAGATCACTCCGTCCACCCACCGACTCCTCTCTTCTTCACTTCTCTCCTGTTGGTCTGTTACTGGACACTGAGGAGCAGAGGAAGACTCCTCTTGAGCAGCTCAACTCAACTATTCCTGCATTTATTTTTTTCAATGTTCCATTTTATGCTCTTAAACTTAATTTCTATTTTTCATTTCTCATTGTGTGTAGTACAGATTCCTGAAGAGTCATTTTTGTGTGAAAAAAGTACAAGAAACCTCTTAAATTCTAATCATTCTACAATTATGCTGTTGATTTTAAAGGCAAGTGTGGATGGAATGAGTTTTTTATATCAGTCAGATTAGCTGCTCTCTTAATTTCTCTTTCACTCCAACAACTCAAATGACTCTTATTGCTTGCCACAGGTTTCACACAATAAGAAACTTAGATCATTCTCACTGTTCAAAGAGGAATTTTTTGGGTTCATCCAAGTTGATAAAAAATACAGGCCTTATATTAACATTCTGCACCACAGGTTAGAATTTATTTAACCTAAACTGTAGTTATTAAATGTTTTTTGGTAAAATGTTTATATTTTCTAATTGTTTTTGTACTGAACTATCTTTTGTTTTCATCCCCTCTTGGATGTTGTAATAATGTTATCTTCATTGGAAGTTATTTGGATCGTCTCCACTTCACTCAGCCAGCCATGTTGATTAGCAATTATGGAGGTAGCCTCCAGATATGTTCCTCTACACAAAAACAAATCTGAACCAACAGGCTTTGGGCTTGTGGTAGTATCTGTCTGTGCTTTAAAACAATAGCCAAAGTAGTTTTTTTTCTCTGAAAATATATTCCTACCTGTAGGAGCACTGTTAAGTATAAGACAATTAATGTTAACCTTGGTCACTACCACCATGATTTAGCCTTGTTTAACCTCTTAAAGGCAAGTAAACATCCTTAGTCAGTCAAAGACACTTCCTCTGTCTGTGAGAAGGCGCAGCAGACTGGGCCTGCTGTTGCGGCGTTAATATAGATGTCACCCAGTCTATGCAGAGTGTCATCAGGCAGGCAGGCCTTTAGGCAGCCACAGCCCTAATCTTGTTTGAAAGGCTATTCGCCATCCCTCTCATCTCTCCATGTGTTTGCCTTAGCAGTGACACAAAAAAGCATTTATCCACACACACACACACACACACTTCTGTGTGCGCATGCATGCAGACACAAACAGCCTCATCGTCTCACGAGAGTACACAGCTCCTCTAAGAAATCTTTCGTACACTAACTACTTGCTCACAGATGAAAACATAACGTCGTATTTGAGCAGGAACATTCTCTCCCTCTCAGGCACACACACAAGCTGACACACAAACACAAACATGCTCTCTGTGATGCTGCGCCCCAGGCTGGCCGCCCTCTCCATCTGCCCCACCTCCTGTGCCCACAGCTCAACTTTGATCAGCCTTTGCAGAGACAGAGGCTTGCATGTGTGAGCTGTGTGTGTACAGAGTAAGAGTGTTTGCATATACGCATTTACGCAATCAAAGACATGTTGCTTCTCTCAGCGTTGGTGTGTGTTACAATTGTATCTCCCCTCCAGCTGTAGACTGATGCCTAGATTTAGTCATAGAGTGTGTGTGTGTTGTGTGTGTGTGTGTGTGTGTGTGTGGTGCAGCAGAAGCGCCAGCTGTTATTTGGTGTCGAGTTTGCTGAGATGCTAGATGAGCAGCAAGTCATTGTGTGACAAGACGAGGCTCCAAGGGGACTTAGGCCTGAGATGTCAGGGATAAAGGAATCTTTGTGTGTGTATGTGTGTGTTTTATGCCATTTCAGATTCCACTTCCCGTCATGCTTCCCTCCGTTTGCTTTCTCTGCGGTTCCCTCATTCGTCAGTGAGCAGGGTTGCGACCCTGTCTGAAGGGACGGTCTCCTGGGCTTCTTGCTGAGCATCTCTTGAAAGATCACAGCACAGGCTACGTTTGAGGAGGTCTCCTCTCATCCTATTGATCCCTGCCTCCATTTTCCCCCTACCTCTACTTCTTTTACCGCCCCTTGTCTGCCTGTCTTTAACACGCTAAACCCCCTGCTCACTGCGGCTAGAGCTCTTCTGCCATTTTGTCATCTTATTGCCTCATCCGTCCGTCTCTGTACCCTCGCTTTTAACCCTTGCTAACTTCTTCCATCCTCATCTATCCATTCTCATGCCTAGATATCAACATGCTCGGATCCGTCATTCCAGAGTACCACTGATATTCTTTTTTCTTTCACCCCCCCCCTTTTTTTTTCTCTTGACTCCACTTTAAAGACAGTAACAGACTATCCCTTGAGAGCAGTGCCACAAACTGATTAAAGCCTCTTCAACAAACAACTCTGTGACTCTTGAAAGGTGTTTTTTTTTGTATGCGTGTGTGTTGATACCTGAATGTACTGCTTGAATACCTGATATGTATGTCTACTGCTATATGTTGTCATTTTACATCAAATTGTGGTGACTGTTGTGTGGTACTGCATCCAAATAGTGTCTCATTTTTGGTTATTTGGTTTTCTAGCTCTGTTTTAAAGCAAACCAAAGTGTTTTCATTTTGTATGATGGAGAGAAAATAAATTATATTACAAGAATGTATCAGACTGACAGTTGTAAAGGAAAAGAAGCACTTTCATTTGAACCCAGTTGAAATGAGACTATTTATTTTTTAAAAGGATACTGTACAAAGCTACTACTGATTAATTTATGGTTGTATTTTATACGGTATGCCTGTTGATGGTCTGGTGATAATATTGTAACGTAGGTGTATGCCTGCATTATTTTTTAAGATTTGTCTTTTCCGCCTGCAATGTTGCCTGCCTGTGACATCATCTCCTTGTGCCCTGTTCTGACCAATGACATTTTCAGAAAGGATTGCTGTAAGAGCTTAGTCAGGGTTGGGGTCAGGAGGGGGGAAAATATGATGTACATCTCTTGATTTTTGGTAATGAAATGCATCTGATGTATGTGCCGTATTTTAAGAGGAAAAAAAATCAAATGGGATTAAATATTTTTATCATCTTCAGAGTGGTTGTATTATTGGAGCAATTGTTTTCTGCACCATGTCATTTTCAAAGTAACACAACAAGTTGATGGAATATGAGAAAATTCATCACAGTGATACATACCAACCGTAGTCACATTTCAGGTTAAATTTTTTCACCTTCTTTGCACCATTGCGCAATTCAGCTACACCAGCACTATCTCTAAGCCTTTCTCTCTGTTCACATCCAGCCTTGTGAAGCCATTCCTTCTTCAGTTTGTCCTGTATGACTGATGTCCAGAGTGCAAATCAGTGTCTTGTCATTTGAAACTAGAATGACTGGAGAACTGGTCTATTTACCCCAGTACCATAGCATAGAAATGCCATCAATATGTCAGAGCATCTTTCACCATGACAATGCAGTAGCCACATTCCTCTTACTTGTACTTCCCCTGAAGCAGAGGTATGTGATAAGTACCACTTGTTACTAAATTTGGGTTCAGATTTGAAGAACTTTAGTCTCTCGGCAAAAGTTTGGGCACTGGTAAAAAGATTTTGTCACTGAATTGTAAAATGAACTGAGGTCTATAATGTGTACAAGTGAACATTTAATATTATTTTCATGCAACATTAATGTTTTAATTTCCACTTATTATACTGTACTTTTTAAGTGTAAAAATTTGCAAAGGTTTGGCCCTATCAAAACGTATAGGGCCATAGTGTACATACTGGAAGATGTAAATTCCAGTGCTCTGAACATACTCTGAATCCATTAGTCATTTTCCATCAACCATCATCCTACTGACTCCTTGAAGGAGCTGCCTAGCGTTCCCAAAATTAAGATACCTGATTCACACTAAGCAGGAGAAGAAGACTGCAAATTCTATTCAAGTAGCTTTTTTTCTGTTAATACATTTACAAAACAGCAGTAAACAAAAAAAACAAAAAAACTGGCAGGCTCTGCAGTGGTGATGTACTGGTTTTACTGGGTAACCAAACATGCACAAACATTACCTTAATGCAAGAATCTTCATTAAAAAAACATTTAAACATTCAATGTTAGAAAATGAATAAAAGTAGTTTGGAGAAGGAACAAAATAAAAGATTCAGCATTTCTTGACAAAATCTGCAACTGTTGAGCACAAAGATGGACTGATAATTCTTTGTGTGGCAGCCAGCAGTCCAGGGAACATTTCACTCACAGAGGGAAGAGCAGATCTAATTAAATTCCAGCAAATTCTTGAATCAAACCCGAGTATCCTGTTGTAGCTTCTACAACTTTAAAATGATCTTAAACATAGCTCTTAATTTACTGCCTTTACTTCTCATGGCCATCAGTCCCAGAATCTAAACATCATCTGGAACCTGTGGACATGTGCATATAAAACAGCTAAACAGATTTGTAGAAAGACAAACTAAATAATTATAGCGCTTGGAACACAAGTTTGGTGTTTGATTAGTGAGGGATTACCTAGTAGTAAGCTTCCTTTTGGTCCTTTTTTTTTGTTATTCTGAACTGTGAAATATGAAATAATAAAGAAATGTGTAATCTATGCTTTTAGGAAACCGGCTCATCATCTACTCAGAGATTGGGGAAATGGATATGGAGATAGGGGGTACCTAAACTTTTGCATGCGTCTAATAATATTAAAATATAACTTTTTTTAATGCAGGCAACATTTTTCTGCCGGGAGTTTTATAATCATACAATGCTAGTTTTATTTTATTTACATTTATTTTTGTTAAAAAAGGGGGAAAACAACAGAAACATAAAAAAGAAACTATTTTATTAATAAACATTGGAAAGGCAAAGTTCAGTTTGAGGTAGTCACAGTCAACATCACAATATTAGAGTTGTTATAAAACAAAACAAATAACTAAAAAAATATAAACCAATATAAAATGGCATCTGTAGAAAAAACATATATTGGTAAATTAAAAATGGTTTACCAAATAACCTGACTCCAATGTTATAGTGAAGGCAACCAACTAAAGTGGGTAAAAAGGTGTTTGTTGTATTTTAAGGTCTTGTTGAACAGTATGATTGTCCTAATTAACAGTTGCCTTTAACATTTACTGGCAGGGTTTGCAAGCAAGTCTTTTTCAGGTAATTGATCTTTTCTCACAAATCAGCAAGTAGAGCGTCACCATGGAACCTAAGTTTCTCCAGTATCTCCATCAGATACAGCGTATTCTCTCCGTTGCATTCTTTCACAGCCGGACACACCTGTTCCTGGTGCCTCCCTCGGCTGAGCTCCAACAGCATCTCTACATCTTCAACCAGCTTCATTGCCCGCTGATCAGTCCAGTCCAAAGTCATTTTTAGCTGGGAGTGTCTCTCCAGGGCCCTCACAAGCTTGTAGCCCAGGCTGTGGAGCTTGTTGCAGGACTGTTTGTGGCCAGGCAGACCCCTCTCCAGCTGGTAAGAGAAAATGAGTTGACCCAGCAGACAGGATCCGGCTTCCAGGAGGGGAAGGTTCAACACCTCATTCGCTTTCTTGCTCAGGGTTGAATCCCCAACCTGTGCACTGTGGAGGATCTCCTGCCTCTGACCAGGCGCAAAGATCAGATCCAGTGGGACCCGTCCTTCTCCATCAGTCTGTCGGAGTAGAACTGAGCCTGGTGGAGACAGAGGTGTCAGACCACACATCATTTAGTCTTTTTTATGGTAGACATTTGTAATACAAATCAAAGCTATCATATGCTCCATTTTCAGTCACATTACGACATTAAAAACAGATATTTGCACAAATCAAAAATACTGCAGAAAGAGGGAACCACCTGGTACTTCTGAACAAGTTTGTTTTGATGAAGCCAGAGACTGTCAATATTGTACATAGACTGGAGACAGATTGAAAGATGTGCTGAGTGGAAATATCTCTGAGTACATCCGTGAAAATTAGAAAAGACAGTCTATAAGAATCTATCAATCTATAAAAATGTAAATTTCTGAAGTGATATCCACTCGTACTTTAGCAAGCCTACAGTGCAATAGAAAATTATCAAATTTATATATTTTGAAGTGAGAGAGTGGCCTGAAACTTGAGGTTAATGAGTGCAATATCAACAGCCATCTGAAGAATCAGTGTTAACACTGTAACACAGGCAAAACTGACTCACAGCCAAAAGGCTAAATTCGACCGCAGCATCATTATCAAATAAGGCGGAAGAAACATGACACAGGTCAATGCAGGACACAGTAAAAGAAATAAACGGTACAAACACACAAATGCATATACTATACAATACACACATGCTGAGAGAAATTCTCACCCAGTGTGTGAAGTGGATGGTTTAAATGAACAGCTGTTTTCCCACTGGCCCTTAGTGCCAGACGGGGCTATTAGCTCACTTCAGCACTAACTTCAGCTGACACCTCGCCTTCGCTCTGTGACTGGCGGGTCACTTTGTGTTTGTGTAAAAGGCGCAGAGGGTTGGTGACCTGATGGAGCTCATCGCCATCAACAGCGTCACTAGAAGATACCGCCGGCTACTGACTCGCAACAGACTTCAACCGTGGCATCAGGAAATTGCTGTGTTGTTAGTTTGGGCTCCATAGAGACAGTGGTTTGTGAGGATATAATGGCAAAGTTAAAGATTAATTCAAATAATTTGTGAATGTGTGCCTTGGAGTTTCAACTTTGAATTCAAAAACATCTCCACCAACCTTGGCTTTACCCTTTCAGCCCTGCTTCACTGCAATCAAACCAAACATGACAGTCACTGTATGTAACACCCCCCCCCCCTTGTACAAAGCCAGCACACTTATAATGGTGACATTTACTGTCTTGTCTCTCTTCTCTCTGTTCAGGCTGAAAGCCATTTTCCAGTGTCAGACAGGCCCGTGGACATTTAGCTTACGTGGAGCGGGGCGAGTCAAGAGTGAGCCCTTTGTTTGCTTTCAGATAGACCCATTTCTATGGCAAACTGCTCTTGATGGCACTTGACTGTTCAACCTTGGCAATGCTGCTGCCACTTATGAGCAAGTTTACAGCTCTGTGGAGGCTCTGCATGACACACAGACAGCTGAAAGGCTGCTTGATACCAATGCTGGCAGTTGTTTTTCCTGTTTGACAGACACTGTGGGGCTGCAGAAAAATGATGTATTAACGGAGGGACGCTTGTATGTATGTGTGATGATGACATAAAGCACACTTCCAGGGCCTCCAAGATGCCATTAAAAAAAAACAAAAAAACGACAGCCTTGTTTTCAAATTACGCCGTTTCAAAACAAGAAAAAAAAAAGCTTAAAAATGGAATGTTAAGAATTCAGAAAATATTCTTCTGGTCCGTTTGCCGCTGTATTAACACTCCTTGTAACAGTTATGATAAAATCGGTGAAAGCTCATGTAGCCGTTAGTGGCAGGGTCAGCGCTCTTCTACTTTTTAGTGCTTCAAGTCTGAGTGGCAAAAACTCAATCTGCATAAATTGTGGCATTAATCTACATAAACTTTTACATAAGCAGGGACATTTTGAATGCAGGGGTCATGCATCAGGGGCAGCAGTCAAGGACATAAGAGCGCAGATTTGATCAAAGTGGCCATGAGAGATCGGTGGAGGGGAGCGAGATGGAGCGATGTGGTATATGTGAGGGAGGTTGTTCACAGCAGGCCACAATCACCAGGTTTCTATAACAAGCTATCTTCCCTATTATGCTCACTCAGTAGGTGTGGCTGTAAGGAGTGAAGCCGACCAACCTGTGCATGACACATTGTGGAACGTTAAGGTAGGTTGAGAGAATGTAGGTTTCTATAGAAACTCATTCAGACATGCGACCACAAGCAACACTATACCTGCAGAAGAAAGGATTCATCATAATGGGCAGGCTCTAAAAAGGTTCTGTTGTGTGCTTGCCTTTGAGAATAACAGTTTTAGATTGAGCTCTGCAATGAGCCTGCAAGTAAACGTGTACAGTTTTCAATCGAAAGTGAACAAGGTTTAGTTTTCACTTCTACTTAATGGAAACAGAGGAGAACTTTTCTTTGATTGGCTATAAATAATAAGCAAAAAAATCTAACTCCTGAAATATGTGCATGAAACAAAATTATCTCACAATAAAGAAGTACAGAAATGATGATCTGACGTAGAGAAGTTACACCACAAGTCATATTCTTAATCTGCTGCACTGTTAAACAGAAATCCTATTGCACTTTAATAAGTCACAGAAAAAAATTGGCCGTTAACTATGTCCTGCTGAAAAATCAGCAGTGACTGAAAATTCTGAAATCAAATGACATCAATCTGCTCCAGAGTTTTATGTCCCCCTGTCATGTCTCAAAAACAGCTCCGTCTCCCCACAGAAGATGCACATCACCGGCACAAGATAAAGAAATGCAAGAACGAGCAGTGCCGTTTCCCAGTGTTCCCCGCCGTCATCATGTCAAACTCAGCTGACAGATAGGCTCCAATCAGAGGGATGACACTGGTGCGTGGAGGAGGGGGCCCCTGCAGCACGGCCCTGGGCTCGGCTTGCCTGAAAGCCTGCAAGGCTACGTGTTTGATTTTAGATCTGTCTGCCTGAAAGCTAGCTGACTGTTGGTGTGCGCAGTATGCAGTTTGTCACATTTGCATATTTACCTGCCTTCTCTCTTTTATTCACATCAAGCATCAGCTTGTGTCTTTTTATTTTTCCAAACTTTTCTTTTCCTCCTCTTTTTTTTTTTTTTAATACTTGCACGTTAAACAGTTGCTCCCAATAACATCAGTAGATATGAAGCCCATACTAATGTTCCAACACACCTGCACATATGTCTGTGGTAAAACTCAGTGTTCAGCTGCATATTTGAACACAACAAATGACACAAAAATAATATTGTGTACTTTTCATAACGAAACATACATATATGCACACAGTGTTATGAGATTTCAACCTGGGCTTTTGGTGCAGGGGTTGTGACTGAAGTGAATCCAGGTATTGGCGCTGGGTGTCAGATATGCTGCAGTGGAGATAAATACAACACCTGGGGGATTACATGAGAGCATAGGGTAATTACACCATCCTTTGTGCACGTGTGTGTGTGCACGTGTACATGAATGCAAAAAAAGCCCACTAAGACCTAAGCTCTGAAGGTACAACAGAGGGAGGGAATTCACATGGTGAGCAGAAGCTACTGCCTGATGCACCAGCCAGATGCAGTCTGGCTCCCACATATATATACACACACACACACACACACACACACACACACACACACACACACACGCATTTACATACAGAGTGCAAAGCCCTTTGGCCTTTAGAGGGCAGGCGAAGACAAGAAATATAAAAGCGAGAGTGGAGGAAGGGAAAAATTGGCGCAAAAAGAGGGAGGGAGTGAAGGAAAGAAAGATGCAGTGCTCCCTCCCCCTATGTCTCTTTCTCTCTGTCTCTGGTCTGAGGCTGGGGCTGAGGCAGACAAGCTGGGAAGCAGGCAGTTCCACAGCATCGTAAACATCCTCACTCTCTTTCTCTCTTTCCCCCTTGCTGACTGGGGAAAAAAAAAAAATCTAGGCAGGGTGAGTGTGTGAACTGCAGCCAGGGGCACGGCATCACATATCCACAGGGAGCTTCTAGCTAGCGACTAGAAACCACAGCAAAAACAACAACCAAGTAAAGCACCAGAGCAGCCAGCAGAGAGGCATCAGATGGGGGGGGGGGAACACACACACCAACCAGACATCAGAATATGCTGAAAATTCCTCTCTGCCTTAGTAATAGGCTCAGTGATACCCCATGCCCCCTCTTCTTTCTCTTTTCTAACCTGATATTCAGAGTACAAACAATATGGCCTTTGGGGGTTACATCAGTTGCAGTAGTTAAGTTAGTACCTTTTGTTTAATGGATGGATAACATTATTATTTTGCCTTTGCATCAATTCCCCTTTTTTTTTATATCTTAAGTCATACAGATATCGTTCTAAACAGAAGTGTTTTCCCTCTGGGGTTAAACTTCATTAAAAAAAATAAAAAATAACAATAAAAAAAAACACTCCAAAACCCAGAAGCAAATGTCCTGACAAAAAAGTGGATGATAGGTTTTTGAAAATATTGGGCTAAACCAGGTGGTATAAAGACATTAACTTATAACTGTGTATTCCCAAGCAACATTAACTCTATTGAAAAGGGGTGTTGAATATGCTTACATACGATTGATTTATTTACAGGGACTCAAGGTGCTCACTATGCTCAGAGTGAACCCCTAAACCAATCCCTAAGAATTCAACTTATGTCACAACCTGGAGTCATCACAAACAAACATATAAACAATTTCTTGTGCACAATGTCTCATTTATTTACACTTCTTAAAGTTAAATTGATGGAAATACATAGACTGCAAAAGTATGCCAAGAAAAACTAGCCAAGTGTGTTATTTTCTTGCTCTTGAAACGCTTGTTCTAGCCGCACAGGTGCACAAGATGAGGAAAGAACAGCATACACAGACTAGCTTGCTAACATGCTGAGACTGACAAAGCTGACATGCTAATGTAGAGCAGGTATAATGTTTAGTGTGTAGGTGCATGTTAATAAGCTGTTAATAAGCACTAAACCCAAACACAAAAGGCCACGCTACCAGAAGAAGTGAACTTATTTTACCAATAAAATGATTCTGGAAACATAACATTTTGTGCCAATCCACTGAGTTGATTTTAAGCTTTTCCCACAAATTAAATGAAAACTACCATTCGAATTGGGAGTCCACAGACAAAAGTAGGTTATAAAACCTATAGCAGAATAGCTACATTAGAAATTGAGAACATATTTTCAAATGTAATTTGGATGAATTACAGTGAGTGTTTTCTTGTTTTTCTTGTCTTGGACATATTGGACACAGTTAATGGCAAATAAAAATCCCATAAAATTGATTCTTAATCTCTTTATGCTCGTTTTCTTCCTAAATCTCCCTTCCTCTACAGACCAAAAGCCTTTTTAAGATGTGACAATGAAAATAAAAAGTAAATTACAATCTGAAATAGTTTTGGTATTTTCCAAATTCCAGAAGATGAGTGAAATAGCAAATTACTTCAATACTCCTGGCAAACTTCAATTGGAGGACTTCAAGCTTATTTTACATTCTTGCTGATAAAATGGATAAGAGCTCCCACTGTATACATGTTTCTGCAGCTTTAGCAATTCAGAGGTGAGCCAGAGGTTTCTTGTGACAATTAAAGCACTTCAAACATGCACTGCAAGGTATAACTCGTCATTCGAAGAATGGTTTGAAAAAAAAACCAACACTTAACTACTTTTGAATCTCTTTATTTAGACGGCCCTCTCCACTGGAGTTCCGACATACTCACTGTTGCTTTCTTGTTAATGAACTTTGAGTGAGAACTCCTCTTGCTTTTTTCTTTTACTAACATTACTTTTCAATATAGCATCTAAATTCTTCCCGAGTGGTTGCTGAACATTTTAATTGAGTTGAAGAAATAGGTACAAGAGTACTGCCATTTTATTCTCCTGTAGTGGATGATGATTTAAGGTCATGGCTGCGAGCACAGAGAATGATCTTCACGACTGACAAAACAAAATGATTCTGGTCTGTGACTACTTTATTTTTCCTAATCAGTTCAGTCACGACAAAAGAAGTGAGTTACATATTGAAACTCAACTTTGTTTGCAGATGGAGAGGGCACGGTTTTAAGTACTTACATTTCACTGCTCACATAGTCCTTAGAAATGAATACACAACAATAAACCAACTCAACCTTGGGGTTGAAGAAGGACAGCAAAATACATTAAAACTACTAACTGTTCCTTGGCCTGTCCCCTTTTCCTGTCATGGAAGCTAGCTTCCATTGTGGCCTTTGTGCTCACTGAAAAACAGATGTTCAAAAATAGTGGCGCAAAAAGGGGGAAAAAAAACCCAACAAAAACAAATGTTTGAGCATCATAAGTGGTACTGCACTTAACAAATCTCAAAATTGTCATCCTTCTCTGATCCTTACTGCCCCTCATCTGAATGAAACACACACATAAGGTTTATCTGAAAACGGGTCTCATGGAAAATGGTGAAGAGCAATTAGGGAGACTGTTGGATCGAGCTCCAGACTTCATCCCTGGCAACCACCAGAAAAACAGAAAAAGAAAAGCCTGTGTGTGGTTATATGTGCATGTGTGGGCGGGGGAGGAGAAAGAAGACTAGTTGAAAATTCCCAGCGAGGGAAGTCCTTGAACTACAGCCTGGAGAAACCTGCAGTTGAAACATCAACGCACCCAAGTGAAGCCGTGGGCTCCAAACACAGCCTCACCTCTAATAGCGTGAGTGCTCAGCTCCTCACAGCTGCCAGTTCAGGACCCAAGGGGAAATGAGAGCTGAGCAGGATGAACTTTCTTTACTCCTTTACTGTGTTGACAAGCAAAGGCCCAAGTGTGTCTAAACCTCTACCTGTGTGTGCGTGTATATATGACAACGGTCTGAGGGGACTGTGCGTTTCGTGTGCCACTGAGCAAATGACATCTTTCTGCTCCACAAACACTTGTTCACATCAAGATCTGTGGGGACAAGGGGATCTGGTGCATTAAGCATGTGTGTGTGTGTGTGTTTATCTGAGCATTCAAGACACACACAAACGAAAGAAAAAAGGAAAAATGAATTTAAGAAGAAGTCATTTGGCAACTTCTCCTGCCTCTCTGAACTTGACTCCAGAAAAAACTGGACAACTTATTGAGAAAAATAAGCTTAAAAAATCCAAACCTCAACTACTTTTTCAGCTCCTATACCTTTTTCTCTTAAAGTTAACATGCGCTAACAACTTGAGGTGAACTAGCTGTGCTCACTAACATGGTGAATAGCACATCAGCGATTACTGTCAGAGGGCAGAGTGGTGACAGCTTAGAGGCTCTTTTCTTTATTTCTCCACCCTCTTCACTAACTGACACGCCTCCTCTGTGTGCCAGGTCTGAGCTGCATAGCTAAAGGCTCCAGGTCATTTTCCACTCTAATAAGAAGTACCGGCTGCCATGCCCACCCTGCAAAACTCAAATATTTCCACCAGCCAGGGAAGGCCAGGGCACGAGATACACCAGCACACTCTCTGGCAGATACTTAATTGCAAGCCACTATACCATCAATGCAGGACTTGAGATTCAGGAAAGTATTTGTGCATCCATACACCATTATATATATGGCCAAGAAAAACAAGCCAAACACATAGACAAGGGGTCATGTGGGGCAGCCTTGGGCGATGGGAGGAGGAGAAGAAGAGAGCAGAGTCAGCCTTGCCCTCAGCCATGGCATCCTTTCTTTGCCAGCTTCATGAGCCTGGGGGGACTGAGGTAGTGGGGGGATCCATCATTCCACCCCAATACAATTCACCCCTAAAAAGGCATGCATGCAGACTTGCATACAGAGTACAGGCCTCCAAGCAGACAGGCTTACAATGGGGTGAGATCATTCCCAACTAAAGGCTTTGTTGGTGTGCCAGTGCCAGTGTTGCCCTCTCTGTCCTACCAAAACCTCAGCAGATAGGCTCAGCCTGTCTGCTGGAAACAACTAGGACAACAGGGGGAATGCCTTGATGAAAAATATATTTTTAGGAAATGCAGCTGGTCTTTATAAGAATAAAACACACAGGCATATAATAAATAAGGAGACAGAGGAATGGAAATGCACTGGCCTACTAGCCTGGTTTTCTACCATGGGACAGTGCAGCAACTCTACCTGGCCAAAATTTAAAAAGGCAGTCTGATGTATAGCTGTTCGAAATGCAGCCACAAGCACAAAAGTGTGGCTTGAGTTGAAAGCAAAAACTGGAGTAAGCAACAACATAAAGATAGTTTGGGTAACTAAGCATGATCTAGCCCCTGAAGCTAAAACTTTCCACTTTTAACAGCCTGGACTTAAAGATCTAAAAAAGTAGAGAAAGGAGGGGAAAAAAAAAAAGCCTGGCCATATCGATGGTGTCCATGGCAACCAAATGGAGATCATGGAAAAGAGACTGTGAGAGAAAGTATAGCCTGGAGTCAAGAGGACCACCTCCTCACCAACTCCCTGCTGTAGCCTTTAGACAACCCGCCATCGAAGTGGGAGGAAATAGCAAACAGTCGGTAGAGAGCAGGCGAGAAAAAGAAGGATAATGTGCAAGCCTGCAGGTGCTTCAAACTAAAAGAACTCTCATTGCTGCTGTTCTGTTCAGTCCATGCAACAAGACTGGGCCTAGACAGTGAGCCAGACGTCTGCTAAGCGCATGAACACATACACACACATACACATTTGCTCTCTTTCTCCTTTCATTTTACAGATACAGATAGCTGCTTCATCTGACCTCTTTTAATTTGCTCTCTCTCGAAAAAGAGGGAGCACTCTCTTGTTTCCTCTCCGGGACTAAACAATCCCAGTCTAATTTATTTTTTGAGGACAGAATATGTACATGTGTTAATGGGAAAGTCGAATCAAATTAACTATAATTAGTCAAACTGAGAAGTGTGCTGAGGCAGAGGTATGTTACATGGGAGACTTGTTCATCATTGGCAAATCGCACTCCTCCCCACACTACCCAAAAATACACACATTTCCTCTGCCACCTGCTGCCATACAGCCAGCAGCACCACCCTCTCCTGAGCTCTGACAACCATCAACCCTTCCGATCTCTGACTGCATGTGGTACGCAAACACACAGACACAAACTACTTCTGCTGTGACACATTTACACACAAACCTGGAGGAGAATTTTGTAAGCGGACGATCCTGACTCTTCTAATCTTGTCAAAAAGACATTAACAGACATCTTATGAGGTGATGCTGTAATCTGTTTGGACGGACTCTGCAGTGCATGATTGCATATGGATTATGAAGACAAGCAGTGAGGGCAGAGAGAGAAAGATGGTAAGAAACATGATCTAAGCAACTGTATCTTCTTCTCAAAGACCTGTGAGAAAATAACCAATAAAAATAACTGCTGCAAACATCATTTTGCACAATCCATTAGCAAACACGGAAGTGGAGTCCCATTACAAAATCTTGAAATCAGAGTCAAGACTGTGATGTGTCTGCACAAGTCCAATTAGTACTGTATTTGAAATCATCAGAAATGTGGATTTGCAAAGAAAAAGCTAATGGTTTGCAATCTGAAATATAAAATCAAGTATCTCTAGATCCTACAATTTTCATAATGCCGTTTATCCATTTTCTATACCTGCAGGGTTTCTAACCCTGTAGGGTTTCAGGGGGTTGGAGCCTATCCCAACAGCTATGAAGCGGGAAGCAGGCTACAATCATGACAGATTGCTAGTCCATTGCACGATGAACACAAAGAGACATACAAGCACTCCCAATCAAGCTCACGCTCACTCTTTTGGAGAATTTAGAAACAACAATCAACCCACCATGTATAGGTTGAGTCAACTGTGCATGTAACTGTAGTCACTGAGGAACCACCTACTTACCTGACATACCTTGACTTTATGCTAGAAGCGGTTTCCACTATGATGACCCTGGGAGTCAACAAGCTGGGTCTTTAAGAACTGAGGGATGTACTAACCTGGTCAAATTGCAATAGTCTCATAAATTGAATACAAAGTGTTCTCCTATGCAGTGATTGTTCAAGGTCTCAGGTTCATGTGTACATAGTGCTACTATATCACTGATTCTTTCCCCAATATCCCAGACAGCAAAATGAGTAATTAAATCAAAAGTGTAGATGAAACATTAGTCTTCCGTAGCTGACAGAAAGTCAGTTAGTCAACCATCATGTTACATCTTAGTCTAATAAGACAGTGAACAAATATTAGCATTTTAATCACCTGGGGTGTGCACAGAAACCTCCTCTTGTCTTTTGTGTAAACCTCTGCAGCAACAGTGAACAAATCAACTGTATGCAGCACCAAAGCTACGGATCTGTGCTGCTGGTCCTACAGTAACCTTTTCATAGAATTGTTCTGAAGGTTTAGAGTTGTGCCATGCATGTTTCTGCTCCTCAAACCTGGTGTTAATGTAACACTGTAGAACTAACTGTGTAGTCCATGAATTAAATAAAACAAAATATACTATATTTATCCCTCTTAGAGGGAAATTATTGTTGTAGCAGGTTTTTTTCTCCTTTTTTAAATGATGATGATGATGATGATGATGATGATGATGATGATGATGATGATGATGATGATGATGATGATGATGATGATGA
>JAOXYM010000012.1:18597846-18617099 GCA_028567055.1 Leptatherina wallacei | reverse complement strand
GGGGGGGGGGGGGGGGGGGGGGGGGGGGGGGGGGGGGGGGTTCTTTCAAGGGGAAAAGAAAGCGAGGAAAATAAATTACAGATGAAGAGTTGGGTTAATTTGACTTGCTCTGTTCATCTTTTACAGAGATTTTTTTTCCACTTTCGCCCCTGCCCTACAAAGTTAAAATCAAAACAGTAAGTGAATATATGTAGTGGTGAGAAAGCATCCTTGCTTCCTGTCCACTCGTCCCTATATTGTTACTTGAGAGGAAGTTATGGTAGGCAGCCCATGCACAAAGCCTCAGAAAGGATTCTTCACAGATCTTGGGTTCAAAAGCTCCACTGGGCATTCCCAGTGCCACCACGTGATATTTAATCAGCAAACTACCAGTGAAAAAGAGGGTTAAAAAAACTCAAAAGATTCCATTTACATTTTTAAACGCAATTTTCCTTCCCCCTTTCCTCTCGTCTTTACTGTATTGCTCATTTTTTCTGACACAATATAAAATCAGGAATATATTAGTGGGCCAGAGCCCCCTCTTTTCATGTATGGCTGAACTTCAGAGGGAAGTTAAAGGCCAAGCATGAGTGGCTCTATGCTTGCCAGTATAATACAGAACTGCAAAGCCTGTAATAAATGCTTTACTGGTTCTCCCCAGGACGCCACGCCTGTGCAGGGGCAACACTCCAGCGCACACAGAGCAAAGACTGGGGCAATAGAAAAAAAAAAGAAAGGTAGAGGAAAGGGGGAGAGGGAGGGAGGAACAGAGGGGTAAGAAAGGAGAAGCAGTGAAGGAGAGAGTAAAAGGCTTTCCAGCATTTCAAAGCATGTGGATTAAATATTGAGACTGGATGGATCCTATTCATTCTGAAAACTCCTCTCTTCCAGGAAGTGTCTTTGAGGATTCAGAAGATGCATTAAATGCCACCCACAGGTAGCGAGGAGGTTGAGGAGTGGGGAAGAAAAGGGAAATGGAGGTGTTTACAAAAAATAACTTCTTTCTTTGGCACACAGACGGAAGACACAAACGTAGATTTTCAGTACTGATTATATCTACTTCAGATATACAAATATTAGGTAGTAATATATACATTTAATTGTACAAACCTCAACCAGCTAAACAGCTGCAAACTTGCAGGATAGATGAACAGTAACTATGACTATATTTAGAATATTTAAACAAGAAACACAAACTTATGACTGCAGTCTGTTTCAGTTTTACATCCCCTCTAATACTTAATTACTGAAATTGTCTCAGCACATAAAAGAAGGCTAAAATCCCCAAAATGTGTCCTTTATCTCAAAAATGCCCTGTGAAAATCATGTAGCATTTCATGTGACATCACAAATCAGATGCAGGTGATTGTACACCATCAGCAGAGAAACTGAGATCCATAAAATCCAAAGCACCCAAAACAGAGGGTGGAGCCAAGTCTAAACTACAGACCCTAATGAGTAAGCTGTGCTGTGTGGCAAGTCAGTTTTCTTCGTGTTCTGCTCTGCTATTACCAGGCGCTAAAATGCTGATTAAACACCCATTCCACTGCACCCCATGTGTACACATCCTCACAAATGCCAGGGCCAATCCATGCTCTGTTAAATCACTTTAATGGCTCCAATTTGGACACAACGCCTCCATTATAGGGGTAATTGCATGCTCAGCATTTACAAGCACGGAAAGGATAAATCCGCCTGTCCTTTTCTATAAATCCCCTGTTTCACACTTTAATAGAAAAGTTAAATGTATGTGTTGCTCTTTATATCCCTCAGTCTGCTTGCGACACTCCTGTAAAGTGCCACTTGGCCCGTTGATTTCTGGACCAAAAAGCTGCTGGAAGGCTGGAACAATGCTATTTGTCAGGAATGTGTTAGGAAGGTATTCTGTAGCCAGTTATTGGATGTATTTAAAACTATTTGAGGACTTCTATTGAAGCTGACTCTAAAAGCAATGGCGGCATGATAATTCCCCCAAGTCGAGATTATTGCAGCCTTGCCTGTGCCTAAAAATAATTTACTGGACTTACTGTGAGCGATCATAAATTGAAAATTCCACTTGTAAAGACTGTAGGAGAACTACATTTACTTTGTCAAAATTAACAGTGAGCAGCAACAGAGCTCCTCTATGGCTTTCTCTCTGCCAACAGGAAGTAATACAGGACGGACGGTCTCAAATTCTTGTAAACAAAGATCAGTTATAGCTTGGATTGTTCCTTTATTTCTATGTTGCTTTAGACAAACACTTTTGCCAAATAAATAAATGCATTTTAAGGTCTGAAAAGACATGGCGTGAAAAAAATCCTTACAACTGGTTTAACACATGGGGAGAAACACTGGTAAAAGTCAGCAAACCTCACATACAAACATGAACAGTGAGTGAACTTGCACATTTTCAAAACTATAAGAGGAGCTGAGTTTTATTTCATTCCAAGTCTAATCAACACGAAAACAAGAAGTATTATCTTCCAAAATTAAGAAAAAGAGAAGCTGTGCAGCTGTGGACAGTTTTAAAGCTTCTGTCTCAACAACAATGGCAACATGAGACTGAAATCCAAAAAATGCTAAAAACAGGAAAATGTTTTTGCATAACAGCAATGAAGTCCTTATGTTGAGTATCATCAAGTGGAGAGCTCCAGAAAAATTGTACTTTGGTGAAAATGTTTTAGTTATACCCTGTTCAATTTAAAAGCAGTATCTAAACGGAGGCATTTCTCTCTGTGTTTTGCTCCTGCTTACTCAATGCTTATGCCTGGTTCGACTACACGATATTTTTCGTTGTTCACGACGGTCGTATGTCAGATTAACCAACATACATTTCATAAATTTGCTCAGTGTCCTGTGCTGGTGAGTGGCACATTACAAGCACGCTCCCCGATCATCCCATGTTGTCCAACGCCTTCCGAGCACACAAGACAGGAGGCGGGACAAGCAGCTGTCAATCATGGCACAAGACACACTTTGGTTGAGAGTGGCTGTTCTCTGCTCCGAGAGAGCAAAGAGAGAGAGAGAAAAAAAGACGGCATACTCATTCTTTGGTGGCGGGGGGAGGGCATTATGGGCTGTCCATCCTGCAGAACTTGAAGTAATACATTTATTTCCATGTTTACAACACTGCAACGTTATAGCTTGAATTGTGACTACAGGGTGATTATAAACAGGAGGAAAGTATTAAGGATTTGGGAATACGCTTGTAATTTATGAGAAGGAATATTAATCTATTAACCATAATCTATTCATATTTACCAGGAAGCTGCACTCTGTATTCCTATTGGTCAAGATGTAGGAACTCGTAGGATGAAAAATAAAAAAATTCTGACATGCTAGACTTTCTGTGTCGTGGTTGTGAAGCGTCCCAGAAGCCGAATCGCCGGTTTTTCATTATATCACACTACACGGGGTAAAGACGCTGGTTCTGCGACCCAACAACCCATAAATCCGGCAGGACAGTGAATGTTTGTCTGCGACGTCTCTGTCACGTCAAAACTGGGCTGAATTTGTGTAGTCTGAACCACTCACCATTGCATCCGAACTTCTTTCAATTACACATGACACCAACTGCTGTGGTTTCAACACTGAACACAGTGTTTAGTCATTTTTACTCATAATTAGATTTCTGCTGTTCACTGCACCAAATGTTTTATCTTTCACTGCAGAGCCATGCTGTTGCAGAATGTGATCTAACACAGACATGTAGAATTCAGCAATCTTTCCTGAAAAGATGTAACTCATGTTGCTTCAAAATGGGTTTATATTGTTCAGCAATAACTGAACATTAAAAGTTACGCAATTTACCCTTGTGTACTAATGCACTCACATACCATCATGGATGCTGGCTTTTGAACTGTGCATCAATGAAAAACAGAGTGCCTGGAGGATGTAGCATGAATTGCAAATAGTTTAACATTTTTGACCAATTAGACCACATGTCAATTTCCACTTTTCTTCAGTCCATAGCACAGCATAAGCAACGGCCCAGAAAATAAAGAAGCATGTCTAAATCTTCTCAATTTTTTTTTTTTTTTTACTTTTTGGAAATGTTTCAGAGTCTAAGCAAAGATCCCCACAACATGTTTAGAATGTATATAATGCCCCCTGATTATACTCCTAGCAGTTAAATACAGCTTTTTAACCATGTTATTTTTTTGTACATATATCATTATTATTAGAGCTATTTTTGTTGTGGGTCCTTGGAAACTTAAATTATGGGACATAATGTTAATATTGTAATTTGTTAAACTATTTGCCCAGAGACCTTCACGTATTACTGACCTGTTGCCAATAAAGCTTGGTAGTTGTGAGATGTTTTCACAACTTACTGCACATGCGTTGCCTCTTTCAATAATTTTCTAAACATGTAACTACAATAACATTAAAACTGAAAAGTATATTTTCCCCCAAAGTGTAGCATAGCATTCTCAAGAAAAAATGCACGTAAGCTTTGAATGATTCTGCATGAATATTGAAGATAAAGGTTTGTCTGAGGGCTGACATGAAGTTAAATGCAAACTGATTTTAAACAATGAAACTCAGCAGTTCTCGATGGATAATCTACATATAGTATATTTGGGCTCATTAAAATTTATATCTGTGCTGAACTTCAAGAAGAAAATGCAGAACTGGAAAAGAGAAGCTACTCCCAAATCCCTCAACCCCTCTCAGCTACTGTGACAAAGTTACAGAGGTTCCACAAGGCAAGACAGATGCTATAAAGCAAAGATGTGCAGAATACAAGAAAGCAGGCTTACATATGTGGGTGAAAGAGCCTGTAAGAGAAAAATAAGGGGGGGGGGGGAAGGGGAATGAGAGGGGATGGGAGGGCGAGAGGGGAGGATGCTGTGCCAATGGTTCATCAAAAATTAATGCCAAGCGTATCGGTATAGAGATCACGTAGTAGAAAAACAACACATGCCAACAGCCTTGAGTCTCCTGCCTCAGCCCTTCCTCTAACGCCTCTCCTTTACCCTCCACCCCTCCTTTACACCAGCACAGGGCCTTTCTGATCAGGTGTAGGGGGAAGATATGAGCTCTGACACTTTCGAGAGTTCACAAGGAGTGCAGTGCATATAACCGAGGGAAGTTCCACCAGTGTAGACGCCGTATATGGCAGCTCAACCATAACTGCTGCATTTAATAACCCTAAAATGGAGATCCAAGGCCCATTTTGAGAACTAACATGTGTTATTGTTTTCTTTGAGAAACCCATTATCTATCTATCTATTTGTCCATGCCACTTATTTGCTATTCCAAAAAAAAAACTAAAAGTGTAGCGCTGAATTTAATTTCTCAAAGAAAAAGTGGAGGAAACCCGACAGATGCAGCTATATGGTCTAAAATCTGCCATAAACATGCACAGCAGCTCCACTTGCGCCGTCAAGTTGCTATTACAGCTGACTGGATGGAAGCAAGCTCTGATGCACATCAATCACTCTCTCTACATTATGTGCTCTTCATTAAACTGAAAGTGATGACAGAGCTATCATGTCCCTTTTTAATGATGACCTACTGTAGTGCATGAGTCCATTAAAAGTCTGCACCTTGCAAATGTGAAGCTATATTGTCAAGCAGCGGTGTGTGCTCATGTGTGTGTGTGCATATGGCATACCTGCTGCGTTGACTCTGTTCAAGCCTCTGGGAGTGTTCTCTTTCTCTGGGCTTGTTTCATTCACCGAGCAGTTCTGAGATCTGTTCAGAGACAGAGAACAAGGTCAAGAGGGTTAGGAGAAATTACACAGTTTTTTACCAATCTCCTTAAATTCAAAAATCATCACCTTTTATTCACCTAAACAGGCTTCATGTTTCAGTGGCTGACTACTGTAGCATGACAGCAAGCGACCGAGTGGTACAGAAAGAGGAACCAGCATCACTGTACTGTAAAATGTGCCATTAGCAGATTAATCCCTCTTGGCGGTGTATCATCTTATATGAAATCTGACAATATCTGTCAAACCCCCACTGTGTTGGCCGCACACATTTCACACATCCAATCCTCTATTCCTGTCTCCAAAGCACTTTTCCTCCCACTTAACGCCTCAAACGCAGAGACGAAGAATTCGATGTGAGCAAGCACATAAGGAGGAATAACTAGTAAAAGAAAGTGAAGCCTCTTCAAAGTGGTGGCGTGCTAATAGCTGTGGGCTGTCACTAGTCCTGCGTGTGGGTATGGAGGATGTGCCTGCATGAAGCCTGACAGGTGTCTTGTGTGTATACGTCTGTGCACGTGCGCATGCGTTACATTGAAGTGGAGTGCCATCCGTATTACAGGGAAGAGGCTTGTTCCCTGGTAATTGGGTTGTTCAGAAGCCAGGAAGGAGCTCCCAGCACTGAGGAGGAAACACACGTCCTGTCACGTTGCTTGTTATTAGCAAGGACAAGGCTGAGAAGAGATGAGACAAGCTCTGTGTGTATGTGTGCGTGAGGAAGACTCCATAATACCGTCTATGATGAGGTTGTACCGTTTCTCATTTCAGACCACTTCACCCAAGTGTCCCTGTCCACACAGGCTGGCAGCAGTGGCAGCTGGCTGTACTGTACTTGGCTTGTATAAACCTCGGTCTTTTCTTCACTTACAGTCTACTTTAGGAGGCCAGCATGCTGTCGGTGGCACAGCTATCATTTCTGGGCCTGAAGCAGAGTGTACCCTTGGAGGCGGACACCGAAGAAACTTGTGAGCAATAATTAAAGTAATGCATATCCAATGCCATAGGAAAGGAAAGCTGTGCATGGCAGCAAATCTTCCCCTGTTGCCTTTATCTGTCTCCACTTTAGAAGTGCTTGCGGTTCTTGTTGAGTTCTTTGTAGGTTTCTCTTAACCGTTTTTGGCACTAGAGATGTGTGACATTAGATTTTGATCATTTCCAATTCATTTTGGCTGATTGCCCCAATGTATGTATTTTTTTCCCACCGAATTGCAGAGAACATTAGTCTTTTCTTGTATGCAATAACAAAAGAATAAAAGAAAACTTGTTACACTTCCATCTAAAGCATGCCATTTGTGTTCATATCATATTTTGAAACTAAAATGTTTTTACAATATTGACTTTTAGCTGATAACTGATAAGAGTACATTTTCTTTTAAAGACTTTATTTTTGTCCACAAACCATGACATGGTGATCTATCATCATGGATCCTGTCTTGGAACTATATACAGAACTGTTCAAAATGGATAATGACTTTTAAAGTGCTTTTAAAAAGATAACAGGGATAAAGCAATACACACGGCCTGTAGCAGGAAAACCTTGGTTTAATTACAGCTTCCCCTTCTGCTAACAGCACTCAGCGCCACGCAGCCAGCCAGCAAGTTAAACTGTCATCTAAACAGTCGGTCAATCAGCCACCCTGTCAGCTCGATACAGCTTGGACATGTGCCCTGATGCCAGCCTGTTCATTGGAGCGGAAGAAACACATTTGCCGTCCCTCGTATATAACCACAACGGGCTCGTGCCACACACGCACGACAAAAAAAAAAAAAAAACAGCTAATGCATTCTAACAGCTAGAAATTCAAGATAAAAAAAGGTCACATGATTCCCCACAACCTTTATTGCCTGCCACAGCTCTTTATAAATTCATTGCCAAACATCTTGTCATCATTGTTTTTTGGGTTTGAAAGCAATTCAACACCAACATTTCTATCCTGAAACCACTGTCACGTTTGAGATATGTAGAATTTAAGATTTATGAATATTGTTTCATGTATTTGATATAGAAAATTCAAACTAAAAAAAACATAGCTTTTTTTTTTTTTTTACATGGGATGTTGAAATGACTTTACTAAGTCATTAAAGTTTTGTCAACAACAGAAACTGCTTTCAAATAGAGCAGTGTGTCAGACTCAGAAATGCTTTAACATAAGTTGTGTTCATTGATTGAGAGTGCCAAGATTTCTGAAGTTATAAATAATATCACAAATTCAACCATGGAAATGAGGAAAGGGATTTACTTTTGGTTTCTGTTCCCGATTTATCACAGGTTCTGTCATTTTGTTTCCAATTTTTTCTTTTAAGGTCAAATGATTTTACATGCCCTTTGGCATTTCTTTATCTCATCCGCACAGACTGAATTCCTTGATTTCTTCATTTCCTCTTATGTCTATGTCACAATATACTAACGCATTAAAAGTGCGGGGAAAGTAAAAACAGAGCCGTGATGGAGGGAAGCGGGGATATGGTCAGTACATGAACCAGTAGCCTTCACATGAACCTGCTCCCTGGTGACTCCTGCTCTTCTCCAGGCCAACTACCTGCTGGTGGAGGAGCAGATGTCTGATATGGGTATGGAGCATGTGTGTGTGTGTGTGTGTGTGTGTGTGTGTTTGCATTAAAGAGGGATTTAGTATGCGTGGGTAGATCAAGAGAAGTGGGGATGGAGGGGCGATTGAGGGCTGAGAGCTGGTGGTCGTAAGGGAAGACAAAAAGGCCTGATGGGATATCCTTATCTATCTGTTGGCTCCCTGTCCAAATCAGACTCAGTAGTCCGTGTGTGTGTTTGTGTATGTGAGGAGTGGCTTAACCTCCCTGTGCACCCCTCCTGTCAGCCAGCACACACTGATAGGATCAGACCTGGGCATGACCCATCACATGCCAACTCCTCATGCTCTGTCTGACCTCTACTTGTCTGTCTCCAGCTTTCCTTCCAACTCCCCCTCCCATTCATGCATCTCTGCTCCTCACCTCCACTCACTCCTCCTCTCCCCAGGTGTTCCTTTGTTCCTTTTCACTCTCATTTCTCATTTGATCTACACATTTTCACCTGTTTTGCCTCATACTGTGCTGTCTATCCAGAACAATGTGGGTGGAAACTTGAAAAAGTATGCACACCGCACTAAGAGGTTCAATAGTTCTTTGCTATTTTAATGCACAAAAGCCAATAAAGATAGGACAAAAGCAAAGACTGATACAACTAATTTGAGATGTGCGCAGACCTTATGTAGATTCACTCAACTTAACATGCTTTCTGTAACACAAGCATTTGGTTTAAGAGGGGCTTTGTGAACACTGCAGTGAAATGAGGAAGCAAAATCTGCTCAGCTGGAGTCTCACACTGACCCTCCACCTCGGCCTGCATGTCCTTTCATGTTCTGCTTCAGACTCTTGTGAGAATGTACAATGGAAACGAACAGAGTTATATAGATTATACATAGACAGCTGTGTGTAACTGACCTGCAGCTGCTCCCTTCCCTCCTGCAGCTGTGTGAGGTGGGTCTAGTCCTGTTGCAAGCAGCACTGGGACTCTGAGCTAAACTTCCCAAAGCAGGCAGGTAAGAGAGCACCTGTCAAAAGTCAAACAGACATAAAGGAGGTGAGACAGTTCCTTTTACATATCAAGTGGGTGTAGGTTTCCCCAAGGAATGGAAGAGGCAGACAGACCGATGCAGAGTGAGAGAGCCAGATGTTCTACTGCAACATTATATAATTGTCAGACCACATCAGCAATGTTTCTCTCTGTAGCATAGAGCTGTAATCTAAATCTATTTACAAACTGTATCACTAACTGATGCAGAACAGCTGTCCTTTTTACAGTAACTCAAAACCATTTCAAAGAGAATAAAATAATTACAACGACTGTATTTACAAGATAATGGGGGGGGGCAGTGGTGTAGTTGCACTATACCACAAGTTAATGATCCTTCATTACATTGTAATCCCTACTAAAGTTTAGTTTAAAATCAAACTATGACAAAAACTATCAGGTGAAAGATTTCCATGGAATAAAATAGTGATAAGCTGAGAAACATAGTATCACTAGTGCCCCAGGTTAAGAGGGACGATTACTTGACATGTGAATCCATTAGCATTGGCTGAAACAGAATAATTTATGCAAACATTTGCACTCTTAAAAGTGTCGGTACATTCAAAAATAATTTCAGTCTCCCTTGGACATTTATTTCATTTATGCATTTTTAAAATTTAAAATGCAGACCAAGTGCTGCATAGATCTCTTTTACAAAAGAAAAAAATAGACATAATTATATCAAAAAAAATTTTTTATTAGTATCAGTAGATTTGTGTCAATTCATGTTGTTCCTAACTAATTTATTGTTATTGGACAAAATAAAGAAAACACTATAATATCAGCATTACATCTTCTATCACTCCTCCTGCTCTGTAAATAATCAGCACTGAGCCATCTATCCATCTAGCCCACCACGCTAATTAATTGGAAAAAGAAGCAAACAAAGAATAAACACATACAATTTTCTTTAGGGACAGAGGCTCATCTCCCACAGTAATTCCATTTCTGCAGCACAGATTCCTGAATATGGCATCTGCCATCACCAGCTTCAGCCTGGTAGAGCGGACCCTGGAAACTAGCTCTACCAGAACAGCTGGAGATAAACCTGCAGGCAAAAACCAAATGGAAAAAACACAAGATAGTATCCAGTTGGAATTATTACAATATCTTTTAGATACACAGACATTCAGAAAAGCTAGCTAAATAAATAAATAAATGCATGCTTGGAGTGTTAGTCAAGTTTATTAATTGAAAATGCAAAAAATGAATATGTGCTACAATTAAATTGCCTCAAGCATATTCAGCAAGTGTGGCTATGAAGGTTTTTTTTTTTTACAAAATGATCTGTTTTAGCAAAAACAAATAGACAAAATCATATTGACAACATATCAGTTATGAACCCAAAAACAATATATACTCAACTAAAGGCAAGGCAAGCTAATTTCTATAGCACATTTTATACATAAGGCAACCCAATGTACTGTGGATAATGAGAAGAACTAAAAACACTCCTGCTTCAAGGTGTTTTTTGCCATTGTGCAGTTTTTAGTACAAACCCTGGCTAATGACAGCAATGTGCTCCGATAGGTCTTTGAGGCCTTTTTCTACCAGGGTCTGGTTCAGTTTGAAGTGCTTCTGACACCAGAACTCCACCAACACAGACAGCAGGTCCAGCAGAGTGTCCGCCAAATGCAGCTTCTGCTTCTCCTCCCCCTCAGCATAGTCCTTCAATGAGGTTGAATAGCATTATACATTAGATCTAGCCAGTTCTAACAGTAACTAACAGTAAAAATAACCATTATGGGTCATGATAAATCCAAAGTTTGGGGGAAATATGAATATATAACAATTCATCCACTGAGATAGAGCACTCACCTTCATGGCAGCTTGCAGTAAGAGCTGAGCTAGTTGTTTAACAGCATGGGACAACAGCGTGGAGCGCTCCCACACAGTCCAGAAGGTTCCGTACATCAACGCGCCTGATGTCAATGTGGACGAGACTTGTGTCCCCTGGAGCAGCGCAAAGTCGCTGATAGAGAGAAAAGCAAGGATTTTTCTTTTTTTTATGTCATAATGCACAGTCAAGGACAGGAATAGGCAATTTGGTGTTCAAGGGCTGCAGTACTACAGATGTTTTCCTGTTTCAATATGCCGGTTTCAATAAATGGGTCATTGAGGAGAACTTGACAACAAGCTGTTAGATCCATTTGATTTGAATCAGGTGTCTCGGAGCCGGGAAACATCTAGAATCTGCAGGACAGTGGCCCTCAAGTACTGGAGTTGCCCATCCCTGGTCTAGTAAGTAACTATATGTTATTGACTTTATTTTTGTCAAATAAACATGAAACAGTGCAAAATGAAAAGTAATTATATACTTTGCTTATCGTAAATGTAATACTCTATTCAGCTTCAAGAGTTGAGTCACTTTTCTTGGCTTGCATGCATGCATTTAGTGTGAAATTAAATGCAATGATTACACCTCAATTTTTGCAAGATACATTCAAAACAAGAAGACAAAAAAAGTCGGCCTTGTTTCCTGACGAATTTTTCTAAAATGATTACCTGCTGGTGACAGAGTGGAACTCTCCCTGGAAGAGCTTGAGGCAAAGTGCAAGGATGTAACAATAAAAATGTTTCAGTGTTGGCAGAGCAGGTCCAGGGAGTGGGTGACAAGTGGTGTCAATAGACAGGCAGTACCTTGAAGATCACACAGAGTAGATACAGAAAACTACACATTAGCCAATGTGGAAATCAGGTGGTTACTTCTTGAAAAAGATTAATATTGATTTTTTTTCATATACAAGATAAAATAATTTTACAATGTGATATGAAATATACCTGATGGCTGTCTCTAGAAAAGGCCACATGCCCATCTTACACCGAGGACACTGCAACACTTGAGTGTAATATTTTTTCACTGTGCTGGGAGCCAGCCACGGAGGGTTGGTAATGAACAGGTTATCCATAACCTGCTGGAAATTTCTCAAGAAGAGAGATGTGGCATTACCCTGTGACAGAATGCACACGGAACAATTGGGGATCAGTTGGTGTTAGGATTTAGAATTACAGATGAAATTTCAAGCTATAGTAGAGCTGCAGCATTTTGTTGATACCATGAAGACCAGAGGTTAAAATGAATCAATGATATAACTTTTTTTTTTTTTTTTAAGTTAGCAGGTTCCAGATGTCAGGGTAAACCATCTTAGTTTTAGTCTGACACTTTCGGACTGAAAATGCTTATTGGTTTTAGACACATTTTAGTCCTTTCTATATGTGATAGTTCTAGTCCAGTTTTAATCAACGAAAACTTAAAAAGGTTTTAGTCTAATTTTAGTAAAAAAAAAAAAAAGAGAGAAAGTATTAGTCTTTTAACACTAGGACCGCCAAGACAGTCATTTTGACTGTTTTGAAATTTGCATATTCAATAACTGACAAATAAAATCATGAAGCCTTGCTGGTCCCTGGCTTTTCCTAAACCTACATGAACTTTCAATATAACTAATTGTAACCTTAACCCTATTTAGTATGTAAAGAACAGAGGAAATATGATCATTTCTACTTATTTCAGCCACAGGTGTTCAGTCTGACTGTTTTTTCTGACTGACTAGCGTTCTGGATCAGATAATGTGGCAGTGTTCTGTAAAGGGTGGGATGGGGAGATGGATCGATGCTGTATTTTACAATATAAGGGACCTTGAAGGAATTTCCATATCATCTTTAAAAAGTGCACTGAAACCCAAACAGCTCAAAGGGGATTCTTTCAGCAGCTGGTAGAGGAACTAGTGGAAAATGAAGGGAAAACAGCCATCAAGGCAGGTGGAACAATATGGACTGCAGCATAATCCAAAAAGCAGACTTCTAAAAGGAGGTGGTGCCATGTACGGAGAATAGCCTAACTTTTGCCATGTTGTCTGGGTGTTCTCCATCACTTCAGCCTTCTCCACCCCCATTCCATTTATTTTTTACAATTATTTAGGCTGTGCAAATTGAAGTTTAGATTTAGTTTGTTTCTGTGGAAAACAAGGCTACAATTGTTGCATTAGATTTTGTTTTGTAAAACATTATTTGATTACAATTAATATCATTTTAGCTGGATACTTCTAAAGGGGCTGCCGTGCTATACTTCATTGCTGCAGGTGGCTTCATTTACCGCTGTCACCCTCCACAGTGCATTCTGTTGTTCTTTCTGATGGATTATATTGAAAGTATGTCCATAGATCATAGTCATCAAAAAGTCGTGTTTAGCTCGTCACCGTCGCATTATCGTCAACGAAAACATTTAGTCATTGTTAATGAAAATAACACTGCTACCATCTTAAGAGAGAGGGTTTAGGGGAGAATTTACAGACAGAACATCAAACGTGGCTCAAAATGACAGTTTTAAACCGCAAAAATGTGTAATCTATTTAGATTAGAAAATGTTGTGGAACCAGGGATTATCTTGTAAACCCCTCAGGCTCATGAAGTAGCAGGTGGAACTTTCTGCAGTCTAGTAATTCTGGTCCTACCTGCTGTGCGTATTCTATGAGGGCAACCAGGTATGTGGATGGTGGCAGCAGGCCTGGGAACACTCCGCTTCTGATTGACTCCAGGGCTTCAATAAAGAGCCCGCACTCTATCATGCTTCCGACATTGCTGAAGTTTGATGCTGTTGCCTGGAGTAATAACAGAATAATAGTCAAATCCAATAGGTATATAGAAAAGAGGAAGAAACATAGCACTCAAAAAGAGTGATGCCAGTGAGGGCAGAAGGGTAATGGAAATAAGGAGTGAATGGACATCAGAAGTTTCTGGAGGTCATTTCTGACTGTTGCTTATTGGCAAATACCATATGGACTCAGGAAGTACTGAATGGAAATACAAGAGCACTTGTAATAGCAATCTGACAGACACCCACTTGGGTAAAGTTTGGACAAGACAGTGCGGAGTATTGTTAATAGGTCTGCCAATCAAAGCTCACAGATCAGCTGAGAGTGGTGGTTAAGTCAGTGACCTGGTTTTGATGAGGCCTTGCTCTTGATGTCACTTCTCATTGAAATGTATGACATAAAAGGAAATTGAATGACCTGATCTTCTTGATGAAACACATCTTGCAGATATATGTATAGCAGTGATCATGGCTGGAGGTTGATAAGTATGAACGTCTACCTGTGATTGGGGACGATAAGGGTCGTGGTAACCCAGAAATTCAAGGAAGCACAGTCTTGGTCGGTCCTACAGGAGAAGAGCGCATTAACGATGTGGAGAACAAAGCAGGCAACCAAGGTCAATTAAGTGAGCAGAATGCAGACCAACTAAGATTTTGTCAAATGATATCCAGAAGCTAAAGCTTCAGTGCTTCTCTACAGCATGCTCTCACAGATACACACCTCCTTTTTGGTAACATAGCTCTTGATCTCTGTCTCCAAATTAGAGAAGTTGTCAAGAAAACAGTCTTTCATCACTGTCAGATATCCATCCGTTATGTTGAAATTCAAATCCACATGATTGCTCTGTCAAACAAAAATGGCAGACAATTCACAACAGCATTCTTACTGATGACGATTTGAGATTTAAAAATGGAAAGAAAATTAAAATAATATGATAAAACCTGATGAGTTGGGACCATATATTTTACATAACCTAGACTAACTTACCTCAAAGAGGTGCTCCACAATGTAGCTTACTGGGTAGCAAGGAGCATTTTGGGATTTTGAGTTCTCTGTAACAGGTTTTGCCATGACGTGAGTGATGGAGGTGTAAGGAGGTGGAGTACAGGTGTATACTTCTGCCTTGCCTGCTTTTAACAACCTAGGTAAGAATAAAAATATTCATCATTTCACTTTTTTTTTTTATTCACTCATGAATGTTTAATGGGTGAAAACTTTTGAAACGATTCCTCACCGTCTGAACATGTCTCTTCTGTTGGGCTCTTGAACCATGAGGAGTACTCTCCAGCCCTGGAAAGCCCCACTAATTCTGCCACTGACCACCTTCTCCCTCCACTGTCTCACAGGGTAAAAGGCAACTGAGGATGCTGTAGAAATTGCCACTTCATAAGGTTCCTCTACAAGCCAGGAACCATTCTTAACACTGTCCAACACATAGTCCGGAGTCACAACCCACTTTCCTGGCAAAAAGGAAGCGGCAATGCAAAGAATAGTGTTAATGATAAGACTTAAAAAGGGGGGAAACTGCGATTAACAGCCAGAGCTTTAATCATGTAAAATATACAATAAAAACATTTCTTTTAAAAAAACCTTTCATAGTCAAGATGAAAATGATAATGACATACCTGCAGCACAAGCTGCGAAAAACTTCTCCCCGGACAAAACCTGAGGGATTATTAGGTGGGTGCTGGCATGCTTGTATGCCTATAATGTGACCATTGCATTACTTTAGTAACATATAGAAAACTGATGCAACTGATATAAACAAAATTGAACAAAGACAAGTTAAATACAAGTTCTGAAAATATGTTACCTACATCTCATACACTGAATAATCATTTTATGCACAAGAAAAAAAAATATTAGCTTAAAAAAAAAAAAACACACTGCTTTGCCACATTCATCAACATCTTGTTTCTGGTGCACCTACAATTTTCTCCAAATTATTTTATGAATCTTTACTTACTGAGCCCCCAAGGTATTTTCCACCCAGCTGTTTGATTCCCTGAACCAAAACTCCCTTTTTACCCCGGGTTTTGATCCCAGAGATCTGGAAAACATGCTTGCAGCTCTCCATCTGGGCAGGGAAATTGAAAACAGGATGAAATTAGGTCCAAGTCTTTAAACTCAAATTATACATCAAGTAGGTCAAATGTTTCATCTGAGAATATCATGCTGTACTACTTGTTTGACTACATAACTTAGACTGCCTACAAGACAGGTTTACACTATTCTTTAAAAAAAAAAAAAAACACCTAAAAGGGGACAAGTGTACACAGATGATAGTTTGATAGGAAATAAAGATAACATTATCTCATATGCTGTTTGTTTCTGATTGTGCTGGAGATTATGCTATGTCAAAGACATTTGCAAATAAATTTCTAATTAGTGTTGAGTCGTGTTAAGATCTGGGGACTGCAAAGAACATAAGAGATCATTTACACAATTTTCTTCACATGAAAACCAGCCAATCCCCCGTCTTGTTTTGTGGATGAGGGCACTTACAGGAAAACACAATATCATTAGGATGGGGGGAAACTTGGTCATCATTTAATACAGCTCTGTATTAATGCAATGATCTTCCCCTCTAACGAAACAAGTGGGTGCAACCATGTCAGCAAAAGGCTCCCACAGCATAACACCATCACCACCAAATCCCCTCATAGAAGGAATGAATAGTTATCAAGTCTGATAACTTTTTAGTCTACCTTGTTCATATGTGTACCCGGTAGTCAAGAATAAAATTAAGAGTCACTTTTTCCCCAACAGCTATCTTTCCAGATTTCGTTTGCAGAGCGGCCATAACTCTATGTTGTCATTCATCAGTGTGTAATTACAAACTGTCTACAGCTGACTGGTCAAGTATTTCCCTCAAACCAACGGGCGATGACTTACATCCAGGCGCGCCAAAACTCTCACACTGACCAGACATCCAGCAAGAGGAACAGTGTTTAAACCACTGCGTGGCAACTCCCCCTAGGGATATGTTCAGCTTCGCAGACCAAAATGCCTGATGATTACACTCATAAATGTTGATAAACTGTAAGTAGATTTGCTGTAGACGCCTGAACGAGTTCACGGCACAAATGTGAAAAAACAGCTCCAGTGTTATAGGGCAAAGAGTTTGAAGAGGGGGGTGATTCTTCATATGGTAATGTGTTTTATACATGTAATTAGCATTCGATAGAGTATTTGACTACAGTAGATCATCATATAGTACTATAGAGCAACATATTATATTCATTTTTCTTTAGTATGGTAAAACTAACAGCATATTCCATCAATATGAATTCATTTCACCGCTGTTTGGTTTGCGAATTGGTATGTTCCATTAAACGGAAGTTTTCATTGAGCTACTTCCAGGTTGTTGTCACGGACGCTTTCCATCCCCGGAACTAACCAAAATAGCTGGATATCATAAAAAAACTCACTCAATAACTGGAATATTTGGTCGATCTATAATCTTTAACAAGAAACGTAATTTTTGCAATAAAGCTTCTGACGCCGCACGGCTGCTTACAAAAACTGCTCCGTGAAGAGTTCCCAATGACAGCGATAAATATGCTTTCAGTCACAGTAATGAAATTATATTACATGGTGACATGTTGGATGTCTCGCTTTTTGTTGTAGCTACAAATCTCTGTCGTAAACAAGTCTCAGTTCAAAAGGACGGCAGGGGATGTTGGTCTCATTTCCCCCGCTTGTATTGGATTAACACGGGATGGATTAACAATGAGCTCGTAAAAGGTAAGACACTCACGTCATGCGTAACACTACAACGCTGTATTTGGCTTTATTTCGCCTTTAACCACCTAAACGCAATTAATTGTAATGTTTATGACACGCAGGTGTCGCAAAGTGGCAATATATCGAGAACTTGTCCAAAAGATTAGCATGCTGTTCTTAAACAGAGGCCGCTGTGATTTGTCAGAGCTGTCTGGTCACGTGGCCAAAAGAAAGGCTGAAAGTCAACAGGTCCGATGCTTATACTGATTACTGTCAAGCTCGGTTTATCTTTTTCATTATCCATTTATTTGAAATAATCAAATCCACATTTAGCTTTTTTTTTTCTCTGAAACTATTATCTTTATCATCATCAAGAGTTCTGGTAACCATAAATGAACTAATTGTCTTTGTACAATTTGTTTTTTTACTGTTTATTGGACAAATCAACATTGTAATATGGGTTTCTGCACATGTTTTACCATTTTTGGACATTTCTATAGATGAAATCATCATTTACATGATCAAAAGTCAAATAGTTTCTGACAGTTTCTGTGCTCATGGAAACAAAGTAAAAAGAAACAACACATCAGGTATCTCAGTAGTGTTAACTACAAATGTCATATATAATACTTAATAACTCTTAGAGATTCAGTTGAGAACAAAATGCTCAATAAACCATAGCACTTAAATGACTTGACCATAACTGGGCTCCACTCCAGCTCATCAGAGATTTTGTTAGATGATGCAAATCATAATTTTGAATGAAGTTATAGTTTATGATAAAGGAAGAAACATTATTTACTCTGTATTTTGTTAAAAAAATTTAATAACCTGTAGATACTGGAATTAAATTTAATGATTATGTGCATATGTCAGCTCATTTTATAAAAAGAATGTTTAGGATAGAGTTATTCAAGTTTACTGGAATCATGACAACAGGGTGACAGATGAGCAACACACTATGATCCGCTCCAGTGTGACAATATTGTCTTCAGCCGTTGTAGCTGACTTGTGTTGAATGATCATAATTATCCAACAAAAACAAGTAATATTGGATTTAAGTCATATTTTATTCATTTCCCTTAGTACTGGCTAATTACAATGTATTTGTTACACTGATGCAACAATTGTTGCCCCACAATTTCTGTACAGTTTTGGCACACAGTGTTTTAAGAAGAAATGCTGTCTATTCCAATATCAAATGAAAAACAAATCTAACAAAAATCAAACAGATCTGAATCCTTAGATAGACTGGACTAAATCTAATCAGTCAAATGGAGTGTAATGTAGCAGGGTCACTTGGACATACAGTAACAATGAGTAACAGCTATGCCCTCCCCTGGGATGTACATGAGATAATTCTCTGCTTTTGTGATCTAAGTAATGCACCTGTTCAATTTATTATGTTTTCTTAACACTGGACTGCAAGATCCCCCCCCTTTAAAATAATGTTTACTTTAACTTGACATGTTCTAAGTGGTTTTAAAGTGGCAGCCTGGGGGATATGCTGCTAAATATTTCAGGACAAACTCATTACTGTAAATGGGCCTGTGTGTTAACCTAGCTGGAGTAGACAGGCAGCAGCAAGAGACATAGTGTGTGTGTGTGTGTGTGTGTGTGTGTGTGTGTGTGTGTGTGTGTGTGTGTGTGTGTGTGTGTGTGTGTGTG